>JAWPHD010014994.1:0-57906 GCA_037043455.1 Cyrtodaria siliqua | reverse complement strand
ACATTTCACCCTGTACATTATGAGCTTAGTCTATTTTATACAGTGTCTCTGAAACTGCTTTGTGTTTCTAAGCTTAGTTTCTAAGAAAGTATTTACCCTACAGTCTTCAAAATGTATACAAAAACACTGCGTCTAAAACTTTCGATTCTTCGGATGGCAGGAGGTATACAGTACTAGTTTTATCCAGGAAAAATGGAGTGGTTTGCCTCTACTTCAAAAAAAATCAAAAGGTGCTAAAAATGACATAAACCACCATTCAAACAAACCAATATAGTGCCAATTTGATGAACAACCCCATCCGACCCCACCCCCATCCTCTTGATGGCTGGAAATTGTGGCCACGGCCATCTAGTTCTTCTTTTTTCTGTATGTTCCTTACTCATGAATCCAGTTTTTGTCTCGCCTTTTCGATGAAAAAAGAGACATAGGTGTTGCTTTTCCGGTTCAACATTCAAGTTTTGCGTTTAGGTCATTTTCTCACAAACTGTATGCACTAGACCTTTCAAACTTTGCTTATAGTTGTATCATCGCAACGTGAAAAAGCAAATGTGGAAGTGACCTTGACCCTCCAAGCAAAGGGCAGATAACTTGCTAATTTTTAGGTTCAAGTTTTGCATTTAAGTCACTTTTTCACAAACTGTATGCACTAGACCTTTCAAACTTTGCTTATAGTTGTATCTTGGGTGGTACATGGCAATGTGATAAAGCAAATGTTGAAGTGACCTTGACCCTCCAAGCAAAGGGCAGATAACTTAATAATTTTTAGGTTCAACTTTGCGTTTAGGTCACTTTTTCACAAACTGTATGCACTAGACCTTTAAAACTTTGCTTATAGCTGTTTCTTGAGTGGTACATCGCAACGTGTCAAAGCAAATGTGGAAGTGACCTTGACCCTCCAAGCAAGGGCAGATAACCTTATAATTTTTACCTTCAACTTTGGCGTTTAGGTCCCTTTACACAAACTGTATGCACTTAGACCTTTCAAACTTTGCTTATATTTGTATCTTGAGTGGTACATTGTAACGTGACAAAGCAAAAGTGGATGTGACCTTCACCATCCAAGCAAAGGGCAGATAACTTTAATTGTTACATTAACATCACTTTCTCATGAACTAGAATTATGCACTAGATGTTTTAAACCTAATTTATAGCTTAATCTTTAGAAGAAAACATATTCTATTTTGACATAGTTGTGTCTTTGAAAGTGCATCTTTTTTTTGGATGCCTGGATTTCATCTATGACCTTGACCTACTTTTCGGAGCTGATGATTTTTAGCTCTACTGGCCAAAGGCCTTCATTTTTCATCCGATCTTTACCAAACTTTACCAGATTGTTAATATCAATGAAAGCTTGCACAAGTTCGAAAACCAGCCAGATCGGACCAATAACAGCGGAGTTATGGCCCTTGAGTTAGTTAAAAATGCTATGGTTTGCCTCGTTAATACCGATAGGGCTTTCATTTTTAGCTCGACTGATCGGTCCGTCGTCCGTCTGTCTGTCTGTCTGTCCGTCTGTCCGTAAACTTTTATTTGTAGCGACTACTCCTTTGAAACTACTGGATGGATATTCATGAAACTTTACAGAAATGTTGCCCATAAAGTCTAGTTGATCCTAGCAAAAATTCATGTTGATGTGAAATCCAAGATGGCCGCCAGAGCTAAAAATAGAGTTTTAAAATACAAGTTTGTAGCGACTACTTCTTGAAAACTATAAGTGATATTGAAATGGGACTTTTCTAAAATGATCAGCATGACATGATGTTGGTCCTTGTCAAAAATCATTTTTGATTCGACGTTAAACATGGCTGCCAGCGGCCATTTTTGTTTACATAGAGTTATATAGTAAAAACTTGTAGCGACTACTCCTCTGAAACTACTTGGAGGATGTTCATGAAACTTCACAGGAATGTTGCTATTGATGTCTAGTTGATCCTTGAAAAATTTCAGGTCGGCCGGAAATTCAAGATGGCCGCACACGTCTAAAAATAGTTTTAAAATAAATAAGTTTGTAGCGACTACTTCTTGAAAACTATAAGAGATATTGATATGGGACTTTTTCTAAAATGATCAGCATGACATGATGTTGGTCCTTGTCGAAAATCGTTTTGATTCGACGTTAAACATGGCTGCCAGCGGCCATCTTTGTTTACATAGAGTTATATAATGAAAACTTGTAGCGACTACTCCTCTGAAACTACTTGACGGATTTTCATGAAACTTCACACGAATGTTGCTCTTGATGTCTAATTGAACCTAGCAAAATGTCAGGTCGGCCAGAAATTCAAGATGGCCGCCAAAGCTAAAAATAGATTTTCAAAATACAAGTTTGTAGCGACTACTTCTTGAAAACTATAAGTGATATTGATATGGGACTTTTTCTAAAATGATCAGCATGACATGATGTTGGTCCTTGTCAAAAATCGTTTTGATTCGATGTTAAACATGGCTGTCAGCGGCCATCTTTGTTTACATAGAGTTATATAATGAAAACTTGTAGCGACTACTCCACTGAAACTACTTGACGGATGTTCATGAAACTTCACAGGAATGTTGCTCTTGATGTCTAATTGATCTTAGCAAAATTTCAGATCGGCCAGAAATTCAAGATGGCCACCACAGCTAAAAATAGATTTAAAAAAATCAAGTTTGTAGCGACTACTTCTTGAAAACTATAAGTGATATTGATATGGGTCTTTTTCTAAAATGATCGGCATGACATGGTGGTTATTCAAGTTGAACATTATTTTGATTCGACGTTAAACATGGCTGCCAGTGGCCATCTTTGTTTACATAGAGTTATATAATGAAAACTTGTAGCGACTACTCCTCTGAAACTACTTGACAGATTTTCATGAAACTTCACACGAATGTTGCTCTTGATGTCTAATTGATCTTAGCAAAATTTCAGGTCGGCCGGAAATTCAAGATGGCCGCCATGGCTAAAAATAGATTTTTAAAATATAAGTTTGTAGCGACTACTTCTTGAAAACTATAAAAGATATTGATATGGGACTTTTTCTAAAATGATCAGTATGACATGATGGTTATCCGAGTCGAACATTATTTTGATTCAATGTTAAACATGGCTGTCAGTGGCCATCTTTGTTTACATAGAGTTATATAATGAAAACTTGTAGCGACTACTCCTCTGAAACTACTTGACAGATTTTCATGAAACTTCACAGGAATGTTGCTCTTGATGTCTAATTGATCCTAGCAAAATTTCAGGACGGCCGGAAATTCAAGGTGGCCGCCACGGCTAAAAATAGATTTTCAAAAAACAAGTTTGTTGCGACTACTTCCTGAAATCAAAATCAATCAGTAGAGCTTCAAGGTCATTGACCTCTTTTTTTTTTTTTTTTTTTTTTTTTAATAGATATATATATTTTTTTAATTTTTTTTTTTTACATTTTTTTTACATTTTTTTTTTTTTTACATTTTTTAATTTTCTTATTTCATTATATATACATTTTTTAAATCTTTTTTATGTTAACGCCGTGTTAGCAGGAAGCATTGCTGTGCCTATTACACCTTTTTTTCCCGTTTTTAGCTCTACTGATCAGAGATCAGCAGAGCTTATGCCGTGGTGCGGTGTCCGTCGTCCGTCCGTCCGTCTGTCCGTCCGTTAACTTTTTTTTTGTAGCGACTACTCCTCTGAAACTACTGAATGGATTTTCATGAAACTTTACAGAAATGTTGCCCATGAAGTCTAGTTGATCCTAGCAAAAATTCATGTTGATGTGAAATCCAAGATGGCCGCCAAATCTAAAAATAGGTTTTTAAAAAACAAGTTTGTAGCGACTACTTCTTGAAAACTCTAAGTGATATTGATATGGGACTTTTTCTAAAATGATCAGCATGACATGATGTTGGTCCTTGTCGAAAATCGTTTTGATTCGACGTTAAACATGGCTGCCAGCGGCCATCTTTGTTTACATAAAGTTATATAATGAAAACTTGTAGCGACTACTCCTCTGTAACTACTTGACGGATTTTCATGAAACTTCACAGGAATGTTGCTCTTGATGTCTAATTGATCCTAGCAAAATTTCAGGTCGGCCGGAAATTCAAAATGGCCGCCACGGCTAAAAATAGATTTAAAATAAATAAACTTGTAGCGACTACTTCTTGAAAACTGTAAGTGATATTGATATGGGACGTTTTCTAAAATGATCAGCATGACATGATGTTGATCCTTGTCAAAATTTATTTCGATGCAACTTTAAACATGGCCGCTAGCGGCCATCTGTGTTTACATAGGGTTATATAGTAAAAACTTGTAGCGACTACTCCTCTGAAACTACTTGGCGGATTTTCATGAAACTTTACAGGAATGTTGCTCTTAATGTCTAATTGATCCTAGCAAAATTTCAGTTCGGCCAGAAATTCAAGATGGCCGCCACGGCTAAAAATAGATTTTTAAAAAATAAGTTTGTAGCGACTACTTCTTGAAAACTATAAGTGATATTGATATGGGACTTTTTCTAAAATGATCAGCATGACATGATGGTTATCCGAGTCGAACATTATTTTGATTCGACGTTAAACATGGCTGCCAGTGACCATCTTTGTTTACATAGAGTTATATAATGAAAACTTGTAGCGACTACTCCTCTACAACTACTTGACGGATTTTCACGAAACTTCACACAAATGTTCCTCTTGATGTCTAATTGATCCTAGCAAAATTTCAGGTCGGCCGGAAATTCAAGATGGCCGCCATGGCTAATAATAGATTTTCAAAATACAAGTTTGTAGCGACTACTTCTTGAAAACTATAAGTGATATTGATATGGGACTTTTTCTAAAATGATCAGCATGACATGATGTTGGGCCTTGCCAAAAATCGTTTTGATTCGATGTAAAACATGGCTGTCAGCGGCCATCTTTGTTTACATAGAGTTATATAATGAAAACTTGTAGCGACTACTCCTCTGAAACTACTTCACGGATTTTCATGAAACTTCGCAGGAATGTTGCTCTTGATGTCTAATTGATCCTAGCAAAATTTCAGGTCGGCCGGAAATTCAAGATGGCCGCCACGGCTAAAAATAAATTCTCAAAAAACAAGTTTGTAGCGACTTCTTCCTGAAATCAAAATCAATCAGTAGAGCTTCAAGGTCATTGACCTCTTGTTTTTTTAGCTCTACTGATCTCTACTGATCTCTACTGATCAGAGATCAGCAGAGCTTATGCCGTGGTGCGGTGTCCGTCTGTCTGTCCGTCCGTCTGTCCGTCCGTTAACTTTTTTTTTGTAGCGACTACTCCTCTGAAACTACTGAATGGATTTTCATGAAACTTTACAGAAATGTTGCCCATGAAGTCTAGTTGATCCTAGCAAAAATTCATGTTGATGTGAAATCCAAGATGGCCGCCAAATCTAAAAATAGGTTTTTAAAAAACAAGTTTGTAGCGACTACTTCTTGAAAACTCTAAGTGATATTGATATGGGACTTTTTCTAAAATGATCAGCATGACATGATATTGGTCCTTGTCGAAAATCGTTTTGATTCGACGTTAAACATGGCTGCCAGCGGCCATCTTTGTTTACATAAAGTTATATAATGAAAACTTGTAGCGACTACTCCTCTGTAACTACTTGATGGATTTTCATGAAACTTAACAGGAATGTTGCTCTTGATGTCTAATTGATCCTAGCAAAATTTCAGGTCGGCCGGAAATTCAAGATGGCCGCCACGGCTAAAAATAGATTTAAAATAAATAAACTTGTAGCGACTACTTCTTGAAAACTGTAAGTGATATTGGTATGGGACATTTTCTAAAATGATCAGCATGACATGATGTTGATCCTTGTCAAAACTTATTTCGATGCAACTTTAAACATGGCCGCTAGCGGCCATCTTTGTTTACATAGAGTTATATAGTAAAAACTTGTAGCGACTACTCCTCTGAAACTACTTGGCGGATTTTCATGAAACTTCACACGAATGTTCCTCTTGATGTCTAATTGATCCTAGCAAAATTTCAGGTAGGCCGGAAATTCAAGATGGCCGCCATGGCTAAAAATAGATTTTCAAAATAAAAGTTTGTAGCGACTACTTCTTGAAAACTATAAGTGATATTGATATGGGACTTTTTCTAAAATGATCAGCATGACATGATGTTGGTCCTTGTCAAAAATCGTTTTGATTCGATGTTAAACATTGCTGTCAGCGGCCATCTTTGTTTACATAGAGTTATATAATGAAAACTTGTAGCGAATACTCCTCTGAAACTACTTCACGGATTTTCATGAAACTTCGCAGGAATGTTGCTCTTGATGTCTTAATTGATCCTAGCAAAATTTCAGGTCGGCCGGAAATTCAAGATGGCCGCCACGGCTAAAAATAAATTCTCAAAAAACAAGTTTGTAGCGACTTCTTCCTGAAATCAAAATCAATCAGTAGAGCTTCAAGGTCATTGACCTCTTGTTTTAATTTCTTGTCGGCGCTACTCCTCCTACTCCTAAACGCCATTTTGGATTTCGACGAAACTTGGCAGGAAGCATCGGTAAGATGTCTAATTGTGCATGTCTTGCTTTTGTTCCAGTTTGCTGATTTATGACGGAGTTATGGCACTTTGACATTTTTACTTTAAATTTCTTGTCAGCGCTACTCCTCCTAAACGGCTTGTTGGATTTCTACAAAATTTGGCAGGAAGCCTCAGTATGATGTCTAGTTGTGCAAAGCATGGTATATCAAATGAATGTTGGACAAGTTCGAAAACCAGCTAGATTTAGTTATGGCCCTTGATTTGTTGAAAAATGCTATATTGTATTTTCCTTTGTTAAATCTGTAGTTACTTCATTTTTTATCTGATCTTTACCATATTTGTTTAGAATGTTAATATACCCCCACCCCCCCACACACATTTTTATGAAATTTCATTCATAGAAGAAAGTGGGACAAATTAAAAAATGCCCATGCCAGACTAGACACAGCAGTCATATTTTATGTCGACAACCCTTGATATAAGAGCCGTTTTAGCCAGTAGCGCATCCACAGGCCCTCTTGGGCCTCTTGTTTTTAATAGAATGGCATTTTGTTTTTAAACAAATGCACTTAAATGTCATCTCAGCAAACGGCAAACTCGATTGTTTTTAGTTGCTAAAATGTTTACAAACTTTCATTTAAGCATCATTGACCTTTTTATTTTTAAGTCCAGCCCCCATGAGGCGAGACATGTGAATCCACGGATTTTTTGTTATTCATTATACAATGTGCTATGTTTAATCATCTTTACTCTTTCATACTTAATTGAAGTATCAAATACCAATGAAAGTCTGTAGTGATGTCAGCTGCTGCATTTTTTTTCAGAGTAGTTTCTACAGAACAGTTATCTGTCCTGTGGAGTCACAGGCCCCTTCCTGACAAACTTGAAAATGCAATTTGGCTTCATCATTAGTATTATTTCTTGGGAGTGCCATTGGTTGTCCAAGTAATACCTTTGGTGGTTAAGTGAGATATACAATTGAAGGGATATGAAGCATAATGTCTTGACAAACCTGAATCAACTATTTATGAAGGGATATAAATGAAAGTATATTATTAACAGATGACAAAGACCAAGAAGGTAAAATAAATGAGACGACGAAAGGTGGCATTACCGAATCGTGCGACAAACCAGGTGGGTAAATTCTGCATGTGTGTACTAAGTTGCATGGAAGTCTACTACTCTAGATAACATGATTGTGTTGCTGCCCCTCTATCTTCTGTTGCTTACTAACACTGCATGATTCCATAACATTATTTTTAATTTTAAGGAATTATATGTCTGCACACAATATATCAATTGAGGAGTGGTTTTATTTGGGTCTTTTGTTTGTACTTTTCTGCTTTTGATTTTATAGTGCTATAGTAAAGCTCCGGATTCACACTAAATGTAATGACCTTATTTTAATAAGTCCCTAATCCACTCCTTTCTTCATTGTCTCCCTAGTCCGCTTCCACAACAAACTCCTCTTTTATAAACAAAAATGCAGTGCAGGATCTCTTCTAACCATAGTCCTTAGGACCCTTATCAAGGAATCATCATGCTGTAGGGTACATTTTCCTGTAAGCTTGACCACTGTGTAAGCTTGACCACTGTGTCAGCAATAGCCTGCTTGGTGAATGTGTCACCTTGATGCAGAGCACAGACAATACACTGCTTGATGCTTATATACACACTATTTTTGCTTCACAGACACATCATTTTACATTTGCAAAAAAATATTTTATAGTTTCACCATAAAAATGAAAATTATGTGAATTGATTTTTTTTCAGCAAGCTTTTTCTTTGTTTTAATTCATTCGGTCATAGACTGATAGCTCTTCTCTGTCTTTGATCTATTGCTCCACTCGCCCAGTAATTGACTACTTGACTGTGCCAGTGATTTATTTCTTCTCTATCTAGGAGATTTTTTACTGCACTCCGCATATAATTGAATTTTAGCATATTTTCCCCCTTCAGGAGGTAGGGTTAGTGGTATATTTAACCACTTGAAGGGCTGTAAGTTGGGTATGTCACATTTTATTTTACCCTCAGCATTTTTCCTAATCAGAGGTGCATGTGTTTGAATTTTTTGTTTTACAATATTTGTTGTGAGTTCAATCCTTATATTCTCGAAAAATTTAAGCACAATATTTACACTATATTCTGTATACTGGTATAGCCTAGTTTGGTAACATGGTTTGCTTCCCTTTAATGGGAAATACAGAGTTGTCATATTTTCAACTTCCTGTGAGCAAATTACCTTTCTTATCTCAAAACTGAAGAGCTTGTAAAGACATAACTGGTCATTGAGCTTGCTTAAATTCACTGCTGACTTGCTACATGTCCAAGCAGTTCAGGTATATAAGTTGAGGCAAGATTAAAGTTATTTCTTTGTTTAGCATTGCTATATTGAATATTATCTAGGTTATAGCTAAACAAATACAATGTACTTGAATTCAGTGAAGAAATATATAAGTTAATAATTTAGCTGTACTAAATACAAATCTTTTCTGCTAATTCTTTATTGTTTTGGAACAAAAAATCAAACCAAAACAGTAATGAAAAACCTGCTTTAGATGTTTACTTCATACAAAAGCTTTATTGAGCGGCCCTTGTCATCTGATATTTAATTGAATAAAACAATTTGCTCATGCAGTGTATGTCTTACAGTAAGGGTTCATACTATTGGGTATGCAAATTATTACATGCAGAGTTGTAATATCCAATTTTCTGTGAGCAAATTGTGCTAAAAGCTGAAGAGATTTTAAAGGGACAATTAATCTTTTATTATAATTACCCAACTGGGCTATATTAGTCTCAAACCTTGATCCATATTGTATTGTGATGTTGTTTAAAATGATTTTAAACATGGGGGAATGCAAAAATTGAAAATATATATCTTTTTGTTTAATCCATCTGTTCATTCCCAGTAAGTGTATATATATATATATGGTTATAGGGTGGAGATCTCAACCAAAGTTATGACCCAGAGACTATGTCCCCAGGGGTGAGGACGGGCACACACAAAAAAGATTTTCCCTGCCCCCAAAACACCACCTGGTACAGTTGAATAAATGTATCAGGAAAAATCTCACAAGAGTTTTTGACTAAATAATTTTTTATCAAGCCCATTGACGGATCTCAGCTTAGCGATCACAACGTCATCTATTTGTCCGATTTCATTTCTTAATATCTCTTTTTGGTTACTTGCAGGATTTTCACCAAACTCCACAAAAAAGTTCATTATATGGATCCAACATCACATGCACAATTACGGGTCGATGTGACCTACTTTCGACAAAATATTGGTTACGTACCATCTCCATTACGACATGCATATTTTGCTTCTTAATCGCAGGAGTTTTACCAGACTTCACCAGAATGTTCCTAAAATGTATCTAACATCATGTGCGAAATTTTAATTCGCTGTGACCTACTTAACGAAATATAGGCCACATTCGGTCTGCGCTACGACATGCTTATTTTGCTTCTTTCTTGCAGGATTTCACCAAATATCACCGGAATGTTCCTTATATGCATCTAACATCATATGCAATATTTCAAGACAATGTGACCTACTTTCGACAAATATAGATCACATCCGGTCTCCGCTATGACATGTGTAGCTTGCTTCTTTCTTGCAGGATTTTCACCAAACTTCACCAGAATGTTCCTTATATAATGCAAAAGTTTGGGTCACTTGGACCTACTTTCGACGAAATATAGGTCAGGTGCAGTATCCGCTTCGACATACGTATCTTGCTTCTTTCTTGCAGGATTTTCACTAAATTTTACCAGAATGTTCCTTATATGCATTCCTATGTATCCTTCCCCTCTCTCTGGGGCGGCTCTAAATAACCTATACTGTGTTGATGAGCCGTTAAACAACATTCATTTCATTTCATTTCCTTATATGCAGCTAACTTCATGTGCAAAATGTCAGATCGCTGTGACCTACTTCAAACAAAACATAGGTCACATGCGTATTTTAGTTCTTTTTCGCAGGATTTTCACCAAACTTGACTAGAATGTTCTTAAATGCATGTAACACCATGTGCAAAATTTCACGTCACTGGGACCTACTTTTGATGAAATATAGGTCACATCTGTTCTCCGCTACAAGATGTATCCCCTAATGACATTAATTTAATATCTCTTGGGATTGACATTGGTGTTGGTCATATAAAAAATCTGGACCGCTATTATAAGGCTCGTCATGTAGGCCGTGCCTTCTAGTTTTACCTCTTATGTGAAATTTTGGTCAGTGGTAATCCCTAAATTGCGTACACACAGACACATTTACTTTTATAAAAATTGGTAAGTGCATAGATTATTTTATGCTAGCATATTTGTCGAGCTGTTTGCGCTGGAGCCCAAATGTTGTGCTTAGATTTATTTGAGTAGTAAATAAGGTATCTTGTTGTCTCTTGCAAATTCTTCTTAATTATTTCGACAATGTAAAACGAGTATATTGATGTTATTTACTTAAACACTGGATTTTTGTTCATGAGTGAAATAATATATAGGCATTTATTTGTTTACTAGTCTTGTGCATTTTTCACACTACAAAGATTTGTTGTGGGGTTGGTGTTATGGGACAATGGTAAAATCAGCTGAAACAGAATAAATTATTGATGTAAATAAACAAATTGGCATAGGTAGTTACAAAGAGACTGCAAGGTATTGAATTTGTGACAGTTTAAAGGAACATTCAAAATCTGTTTATTCCATCTAAATTATGCTAATCGTTTTAGTTGTTAGACCCCTGTGTAAAGTATATAATACATGTCTTTCTTGTTCAATGATTGATAAAAAGATACTAATATAATTGCAACAGTAAAAAATGTTAGTAATTGCTATAAAGGTTTAAGTTTGACTTTCTCCAGAAGAACGGAAAGTAATCAGAATTTGGATGTTCTCATCTAAAGAGTTGGTTTGGCAGGGTTAATTTATTCCTTTTGGCAAGTTGCACATGTTTTGTGAATTTGATGATTGCTTTTCAGCCCTAATGGCCAATATTAAGGCCAAGTGAGCTTATGTGATGGTGCGTTGTATGTCATCGTCAGTTAATTCTTTTGCACGCCATTACTTTAGTAAAACGTTTCTGATTTTCACTAAATTTGATATGAAGTTTACTTTCGATAAGATCTTGTACATGTTTGACAATGAGCAAAGTTGTTTCATGCATTACAGAGGGCATGTGCTTGATAATTGAAAAATTAGGAAAATAAGCTGACAACCCAACCTGAATACCTTTTGGAAATAAATGTTTGAATGTCAAGGGACAGAAAAAATGAAGATATTCTTCTCTGATACTACTTAACAGATGATACTTGGTTACTTCACACTGACAGAATACGTATGTCACTTCTTGTATTGTTACAATGGCCAGTAGAGCATCATCACACCCCTTTAAGCCTCTGGTCATAGTTTATGAACAGCCTCAGTAGCTAGGTGGCCTTGCACTCCCAGGTGATGGCATGTCTGATAGGGAAACTTCTTCTCCTCACTGTCGGAGGTCGCTGTCTTACATGTATTAACAGGACTGAAATCCATTTGCCATTTCATGTGTTATGATAGTTTAACGTAGGACATCAAGCTTTGTGAAGTCAAACTATAATGTTTAGGGACATACCTCAATATGGTATTTTGTTTACCATTAATTATAATTTATTTATGTAATTACTATAACCTAATATTCATTCGAGTATAACTTGGACATTTATTGAACAAATATTGCATCTTTATTTTGACTTATCATCAGTGATCATTATCAAACTATTAAAACATATCCTAACTAGGATAAATTGTGTAGACTATATCATTGTATATACATGAAAACCAATATGAGACTTACTTTATTAGTACATTTGTATATATCAGTACACTCCATTAGTGTGTATACTAGATCTCGTGTGGTTTCGGAGACTGACTATATAGCATTCAGAGCTCCAAATTAATTCTTCTTGCAATGAGTATTTATTCATCAGTGAGTAACAAGGGTCAAGTTTATTTAGAGTATTGTGTTTTAAGTTTATGAGCAACGATAATATCGGGGGTATTTGTAAGAAAAGTATGAGTAAAATACTCTTCTCGAGCTCTGTGCAGGCACATTCTGGCGCAGACATTTCGGGAACATGGCATCCTAGCTGTCTAGCATTGTATTCTTAAAACTTTTCTGGAAATATGTATCAAGTTATGTTAATGTTGAAATGGAAAAATTCAGTCGTTGTCATTGAATATCAAGTCAGCCATGTAAATACAGCTTTTCTTGAAGCTATCAAGTATCAGAAATAACTGTATAACGATACAAAAAGCACTTTGTGAGCATACATACTTTAATGTTCTGTGGAGAACCAGTGTAACCTTACACATAACTTTCTGTGGACACAACATATTTTTGTTATACAATGTAGTTATCAAACCCTGCAATCAGGAGTGAGATTTTGTGTACCAGTTAAATTGGTTCTAAATCCCACTCCTAGATGACAGCGGTAACTTGCCTGGTAGTCAGACGTCTCATAATTATTGCGACATCCCAAAACATGCATTGACAATAATGATGGTCTTCTCCACCGCCAGGTTGCAGATATGGGTGTATATGTCATCTGTGCAAGTTCTCCGACAGCGGCGAGGAGAAGGTCGAGGCAGACGTCAAGCCTCCGTGTGACAAGGAGTATTGTCGTCTCGGATGTATCTGTGATGCCGCTGACACCAAAGTGGTAAAGTGATAACGTTTTGCTTTTGTCGTTGTCTAGCAAGCTTTCATGGGGAAAACAATACAGGACTTGTTCAACATGAAGAAACTTGCCCATTATTTTGTGTACAAGCTGAGATTTGTAACTGGACATTGTGTGTATTAGTATCAAAAGGAAAACAATTTAATAAACGTGTGGTTAAACCCTATTTTCTGAAATTTGGTTCTTTAAACTCACTTTTGCATCAATGGTTCGTGTTCAATTTCAAAAGTTCCTTCCATGTTGGATCCCATGTATGTTTTTTTAATGGAACAGCCCTAAAGAGCTGCATG
Source organism: Cyrtodaria siliqua (assembly GCA_037043455.1). NCBI lineage: Eukaryota > Metazoa > Mollusca > Bivalvia > Adapedonta > Hiatellidae > Cyrtodaria > Cyrtodaria siliqua. Next base: position 44,402 of record JAWPHD010014994.1, on the reverse strand, counting down.
TATAAGCTCATTTGTTAAAAACAAAAAATAAATAGCTTAGAAAGCTTGTTTCACGAAAGTTACCTCAGAATTAAAAAGACTTAATGATGTAATAGTTAACTCTGTGGAAAAGATGTTTTCATGTCTTTACAATTGAAACTATTTCCTGTGTTATTTTTAAGGAGCTGGAGCCTCACTGCCGTAAGCCTGCGTGTATGCTTGAGTGTAAATGCCGTCCCAAACAGCCCAAACCCGATATCCCCAAGGAGAGAGAGGGTCGTAGTAAGAAGAAGAGGAAGGGAAAAGGGGCTAAAACAAAGAAGAGGACACCAGAAATTAAGGTAATACTTGGGAATAAAAGATGTTTTTTATTTCAATGTTGGTGGAAGAGGGCACATGGTCTAATTAAGTGCAGCGTGCTAGCCTTGTCACGTTAACATATAAAGATGATTATCAAAAATATTTGATACATTATGATGAACTTTGTTTGTGCGACGAAGCATTTTCTTGACCTTCTCGTGCTAACTGCAAAGTCGCTGTAATAAAGCATGCAATGTTGGCAACATCGATGTTCCAACAGTTTGTATTACAGTTTTAAAACACTATTTTTAGTTCAAATACAATGTTTTTACATTCTAAAAAACAAACATAATGTAAATATATTTCGGTATTTCTATGGGGTAGTTTACTTTCTAGTTTAAAGTTAGGGAAATTCACACACTATAAAGTAGCCATAGTCCGTAGAAAGAGCGAAATATTAATTTAATCCTTAATTGGTGTTGATATTTTGTAGGAAGAGGTAGAGAGTGCCAAAGAGGAAGGCAATGTCTCAGGTGACGACATAGATGACTGGGAACCACCCAGTAAACGTAAACGGGGAACCAGTAATAGCAGGTTTGTAGACATTTTTGGGCTAAGTTTGCTTGAAACTCTCTGTCTCAGGAAGTAAGAAATAAAGAGAGGAGAAACCCAGTTAAGCTTGTGTCTAGAGGTGTTCCAAATAGATTTAATTCTTTCTTCCTGTGTTAACTTTCGAACTTCAAGTGAATCTAGTCCTTAGTATCAACTTTGACAGGGTACACCAAGTTAACGTAAGCTGGGGCTCGGCAATAGCAGGTTTGTAAAAGTACTACTACTTTTGACTGGAAACCACCCAGTTAATATAAACATAAAAAGGGGCACAGCAATAACAGATTTGTACAAGTTACATGTACTTTTGACACTAGTTCACATAAACATAAATGGGGCCCAGCAATAGCAGGTTTATAGAAGTTTTATCTACTGGCTGGGAACCACCCAGTTAAAGTAAATATGGAATTGTAGTTTTAAAATGAAATTCTTAGCTGAAATAAAACCAAAAAAAAGAACTCAATTGAGGGGGACGTAATTAATTGTGACATAAAATTGACATACAACCCCATTCAAACAGACAGGCTTTCAATGTAGCTCCAGGCCCATAGCTATGCTGAGGCACAATGATGCAACTCAGTAAAAATTCGGGACTGTATATTCTTTATATAAAACATCTTCGATATAAAATAAGCTTTTGACTAAAAAAATTACCCTGCTTAAAACTGACAATATATGTACCAAAACACACACAAAAATTGCATGTAGAAATCTAAATATTTCGGGCCAAATTTCCAGACTGGCTACGGGCCTGAGCTTGTTTTAAAATTAACTTATAAAACATATGACCTGCTTTTCCGTACAGGTACGCCAACCTGCCCCTTCGTCAGACAACTTACAGAGTGGCCAAGAACCTAGATGCCGTCAGTAGAAAGGCCATGGAAGTGTACGTGAGCAGTGAGATGTATGCAGAACAGAAGATACGCAGACGTAAAAGTGTATGTATTTCTCTCAGTTTGACCAGAGTGGAAAATGTTACAATAAATGTGGGCGTAAATGTTACGCACATTCAAGATGGCAACATGAATTCTATATGAGTTAGGAAAATATACTAAAACCACTTCTCTTAAGACAATTTTGGATATAAATAAATGAAACTTGGCCACAATGTTTCTCGAGAAGTCCTTCTAGATTTATTTCCCTTTTTACCCAAGAAGGTCAGCATCACAAGATGCCAAATTAAGACATTTTCAAACATCTCTAAAATCACCAGTTCTACCACTTTACACAAGTATAGCATCTTCAGGTTCACTGTATTGTCTGGTCCCCTATACAGACATGTAGTTCTACTGAAAATCAACAGTTTCTAGTGCCCCACTCAGCATAGCTGGGATTGTCTGGTCCCCTATACAGACCTGTAGTTCTACTGAAAATCAACAGTTTCTAGTGCCCCACTCAGCATAGCTGGGATTGTCTGCTCCCCTATACAGACCTGTAGTTCTACTGGAAGTTTCCGAATTCTAATGCTCGACTCAGAATAGCTGGAATTGTCTTGTCCTCTATACAGACACATAGTTCTACTGGAAATACCGGTTTCTAGTGCCCCATTTAGAATAGATGGGATTGTCTTGTCCTCTGTACAGACCCAGAGTTGTACTGGAAATCGCCGGTTTCTCTAATGCCCCACTCAGAATAGCTGGGATTGTCTTGTCCTCTATACAGACCCATAGTTCTACTAGAAATCACCGGTTTCTAATGCCCCACTCAGAATAGCTGGGATTGTCTTGTCGTCTATAGAGACACATAGTTCTACTAGAAATCACCGGGTTCTAATGCCTCACTCAGAATAGCTGGGATTGTCTGGTCCCTATACAGACCCAGAGTTCTACTGGAAATTACCGGTTTCTAATGCCGCACTCAGAATAGCTAGGATTGTCTATAGGTTGCTATACAGCCTTGTAGTTTTACTGTAGGTTATCAAGTTGTCTCCTAGATTAAGAATATGACACCAAGATAATATAGATGACCTCTAATTAAGGATAACAGCTATATCAAGTTTGATTTATCTGTATATTGTCCATTTAAATCAGGATCCAGGGATGGAGTTTCTGGAGGGAGAGTTGCCGGGTCCATCTCAGGTGAGAGATCTGTCTAAAGTACCAGATGACTGGAAGAGATCTCTAACTAAAGCTGTTACAAAAGGGGATGAGTCCACCAAGACAATGCCTGGTGTTGAAGGAGACCTGCTGTCTGCACGGGTAGGTACATGTACACAACACTGTGTACAAGCAGATCATGTGTGGTGTTCATTAGAGATGCTCTGATTGGTTTGGATAAATAATGTTTAGTGTATCAGTGTGAGACCTATGCAGAGGAAAATGAGGACAACAATCAGGCTGAAATACATGTACATTTTGACCTGGCCGATTTTCCCTTCATCCAAAAGGGTACACCATTGCACAGGGTTCATACCTTTGTCTTCCTCTGAAACATTTAGATTTTAAGCTACACATGGTAAGGCCTAATAAAAAGAATGTGTGTGTGTATGGGGAGTGCCTAAAACAATATTAGGTAGGTTAAGGGCTGGGAAAATAACCTGTTAATACCGACGCGTAATCGACGCCATCTATTATCAAATGGTAATAAAATAAAATATTTTTTCACTAGGCCTTTGATGAAAATTAATATTTATCAACTTAATTTCTGTTTATGCAAACATTTGATATAACATTCAAAACTAACAAAATACAATGGACTATTTAAAATGCTTTGTCTTTTATAGATATATGTTTTGTTTCAATAGAAGACTTAAGTGAGTGGAGCACACATTTATAATAGTAATAAAAAAATGGTGGCAGAGTTCATTACTTGGGTCTTACAACATAGCTAAACGGGACTTTCAGCCTTTATGTTGCATTCACACTTCTGTTTCCATGGATCATCGGATCACATTTGAGGTCACTGAGGTCAAGGTCGCTGTTATTAAAAATAGAAAAATGGTTTCTGGGCTATTAACTTCAGTCAGGAATGAGATATTGGAACGAAACTAGCTTTAAAGGTAGCTTATATGGAGAGGAAGCTTGGGATTTTATTTGAGGTCACTGGGTCAAGGTCACTGTTAATAAAATTAGAAAAATGGTTTCCGGGCAATAACTTCGAGTTAGGAGTGGAATAATTGAAGCGAAATATGGTGTGTAGGTAGGGTGTATTGAAAGAAATAGTGGAACGAAACTTTGTAGTAAGCTAATGGAAACATGGTTTTCACAAAATGTCCAAGTTTCTTGTATTAATATAGTTCCAGAGAGTGTTTTCTTTGTATTGCTGTACATCTGTCATGTACTGTTTACCAAATGTGAACCTTGATATTTTATGAAAATTGTATGGAAAATCGGATCAACTTGCATGTTTAGTAAAGGTAAGCAATCCAGCATTGCTCCACTATTGGTGTTTCTTGTTAATATTTGTTGTTTGCAGTTCATTTAAAGGCCCAGTCGGCGATGGGCCATAGAAAAGGCCAACTGTCATTCGGTATTGGACATGAGAATCCCGCCACCCTCTCACTCACCCCAGTTGCAACCGGAAACTGGTTTTGAGTTGAATGGGGTTCAAGACAATGATATTCATTTACAATAATCATCTCCATTATAGTCACGTTTTGCTGATCACCATTCCCCATTAATGCTCTAAGCTGTGAAATGGTTGTAAAACACCATTCATTCATTGCAATACATTTGTATGATGTTTGTGTCAAGAACCTCAAACTGAAAAAGCGAAGATTATGAAGCGGCATTCTCTTGGGGCCTTATTGACCATTAAAAAATACAGTCTGAAAAGAAACAATTATGTTTGTCCATATTAAGGGTTTTACGTTGCACTGCATGAACATTTGGTTATTTTGATTCTTAGACAAATAAACTGCATACATATTTTGGATATTTTATTAGAGCAGTATACTTAGTAATTGCTTTGAGCTGTTCAAATGTTTATTAATAATGTCTTAAAAAGTATGCAAGTTATGTAGAAAAACTAACGGGACTCCGCAAGTTTAAAATAAATTAATCAAGATTGTCAGATTGTTATTGTGTCCCTTTAAGGAGGTTGGCTGGGAAATGACGTAGTGATGAGATTTTTTTAAAATTCATATTTAAAGCTTCTTTGGTATAATTTAGAGTCAAAATTATCAAAAAAAGGCTAGATCACCATGCTTTTTTTCCCACTAGACGTCATTGAAAAAGGCACATATTTCTAACTTCAAAATTTCAATATAAAGAGGAAAAATATTGTCATTGACCATTTTCACAATTGTTTTCATAACATTACGTTTATTGAAAAACAACAATTAATTTTCGATTGCATATATACATATCTTTCAAATCAAACAAAAGCAATTGTAATCCTCGTTCGTCTTTTTACTTTAAAAAGCAAACATATATGGACCGTACCCCACCCACTTTTGTTTTTACTGAAAAATTAATTCAAGATAAAAAAATATGTTGTAATGATCAACTTTTATTAAAACTTGTATATGTCAAGGTCCTATGACATTTCTTCCAAAACAAGTAAAAAAATATATAGGTCACCAGGCTTCTAATGATTTTTTATTACAAATTCTTTAAATTACACCCATTTTTTGGAGTTATTTTGACATTTTCAATGTAAAATACTGTACACACAATATTGACATGGAGATCGAAAATAAAATTAGCTCAGTATCTACTTTTATATATGTATTCCACTACTGAAAAACAAAAATCTGATTTATTATATAGCAAAATGATACATTCTACTCGGAGCTACCCATACCCCCTATTTTGTTGACAACAAAAAATGATCACAAATGACGGAAAAAATATGAAAAAAAAAATTTCCTTAAAATTTGGTATGTAACCATCTTAAATCCTACATTATATCTGTATCTACTAGAATGGAAAAAATGAAACAATTCTGAAATCAAATAAAACTATGTTTTAAAAAATAAAATGTTTAGACTTGAAGATGTCAAAACTTGCCCAGCCAACATCCTTAAGTGCTATTCTATTAAAACATACATAGGACCTCAGGAAGGCACTCATGGGTGTGTTTTAATGGAAAATTCCTAATTAATAACTTTGTCTTATAGGAAAATGTGTTGAAGCTACTTATTAATAACTGCAACAAGTAACAGGTATACTTCCTATAAATACATTACTTACATGATAAATCCATAATTTAGTTTTCGCATTTTCATATATATATGTGCATTTGCCAGTTAAATCCTGAGACGGGAGTGTTTGAGATTTCTGATGAAGAATCAGACGGAGAAATATTCCCATATGATCTGTTCACCTGCGCCAGAATCATGCAGTATCAGGGCCCGTATAAACGGTATGTATATGTTATGAATCCTACACAACAATATCGTAGCCAATATAAACAAAACGGTCAGTCAACATTTCTGTTTGGTTTCATCATCTTCAACAGTTACTGTGAAATCATTTTATTTGGTGGGCATTGGATTTTGCGATTCTTTCCAATGACTATTTGGAGGGGATGTAAATTTGTTCATTTATGATTTTGAAAAAAAAAAAATGCATTATCGGTAAATGTGTCGGATTTTTCAGTACGAAAACATCTATATTACGACTGCAGTATTGTCTGAGCTATCTCTCGATAGCTAAAGTGATATGCAAGTACAAATGGTACTCTGTTATGTACCTGTTAGTCAATCACACATTAAAAATGGGTGAATTACTCCAGTTCAGGGTGATCTTCCTAATTGTCAAACTTGTTGAAGGCAAACTGAGAAACAGTTGCTTCGGATCACATGTATTAGCAAGTGTAAAGATTTGAACCAGCCTTGAATAATGTAATTGGCTTTTGGCTGTAATTTGAAACAAGCAAGAATTACACAATGTAGATTTTGGCCATACAATACAAAACAATAAGAATTAAGTACTGTAATTTAGACTTGATGGAGATGGCATTTTACAGATTTTAGGTTCAGTGTTTTTTGTTTAATATTTTATCATCTTCATTTCATTTTCAGAAAACAAAAAAGACTATCGAAAGAAATTCCAACAGTCGAAAACCAACGAAAGTCCACTCCACCCAGTGTTATTGACCTGGATTCAGATAATGAGGACAACTCTGCCAAACAAAAAGACAAATTTAGCAATATTAGTCTCCCTTCTGGATCCGGGATGTCATATGCCTGTTCCTCAAAACTGACGGTTTCGGAGAGAATGGGACTGACAAGGAAGGTATAATATCAGTCTTAATGATTGGTGACACGTATTGAATAATGTTTATGCCCCACTCCATGTATAGGGAGGTGTTGACTATGGTCACACTTTCTAACATACATTCATTAACTGATTTTGGCATACATGTACTTGGTAGAAAGTATCAGTATGAAGTCTGGTTGCCAATATTGTCACGGTGTTCTGGTCCAATGACTCGAGTGGGAGTTACAACCTTATTAGAGCTGTTAGCTTACAGCGGTGGCAAGCGCGTGCACTTCATATGGCATGTTGACAGTTGTCGTCCATTCATAAGCTTATTCTTGTGGACAATGATAACTTCAGTACAGAATTTGGGATTTTCACCAAATTTGATTTGAATGTTTTTCATTAAGATCTCGTACGAGTTTGACAGTGAGAAAATTGACATTTTTGCCCTTGATTAGGCCTAATAAAATAATATGTGTGGTTCAGGTTATATTAGGGAATAAATTAGGGCGGTAGGTCGGAAAAAATAATCTTTTTTTGGAGACCAATTTTTGAACCATTAAAAAAGGCCTTGACTGCAACTTGGTCTTGCTTGTTACCTTGTTACTTCCTCCACCATGCTAGCTAGTGTTCATAAATGAACCTAATTTTCTAATGCAGTTGAATTGACTTAGCTTGCTGCATTATAACTTTACTGGAGTTGCATCCCTTTCTGAGTACAATGATTTGCCCCACATACTTTCATACTTTTTATCGAAAAAAATACCAGGGTCAGCGAAAACGACCCAAAAATCTAGGGTCGGTTGGGAACCACACATTATTTTATTTTGCCTTATTTAAAAATAAGCACATTTCAGCTTTGAAAGCAATAACTGAAATAAACAGGTTCTGTTGTAAGCACTACAGAGTTAAAGCCCTTGATTAATATTGAAAAATAAAAAGATATTGTGCAAGTTTAAAAATCAGCAAAATCAGTGGTTATGGTATGAAGTTAATATCTTGGACTATGTTGAAATAATTGAATTTCAGCTTGTTTTCTTACAATAAATTTACATATTTAGATTGGATTTTCATTAAATCTTTATGAAGGTTTGTTTCAATAGGATCTTGGAGAAGTTTGGTAATTAGATAAAACATAGTTGCTTAAGTATTTTAAGGTAAAATAAGCAGTAGCTCTAATACAACTCCTATCTCCTTAACTGCTCGAGATAACTGGATGAAACTTGATGTGTTAATGTATCATTTCATTAACTGTGTCGTGCACCAAAATGGGGGTAAAATATTTAAGGTAACCTGGCATGAAATGAAAAAATAAATGTAAAAACAGATTATGTATAAAATTGATATGTGCACCAGTGGCAGATTAAAAAGGATTAAGGAAACTTCTTTGTCCTCTGCTTTATGGCTTACCCGTTGGGGACAACTTTGTCATTGATCTTGTGTGACAGTGGCATCAGTATTGAAAGAGCTTCATGCTGTCTGTGGTTCATAAAATTATAGAAGACGAACCAGTTATAGTAAATGTATCATTACCTATTTTTAGCTCTACTGATCAAAGATCAGCAGAGCTTATCTGCGGTGCGGTGTCCGTGGTCCATCCGTCTGTCTGTCGGTAAACATTTTTTGCGACAACTACTCCTCTGAAACTACTTGATGGATTTTCATGAAACTTGACAGTAGTGTTGTTCATGATGTTGATCCTAGCAAAAATTCACGTTTATATAAAATCCAAGATGGTCACCAAAGCTAAAATTAGATTTTTAAAAAACGACTACTTCTTGAAAACTATTGGTAATATTGATATGGGACTTTTTATAAAATGATCAGCATGACATGATATTGGTCCTGGTTGAAAATCATTTTAATTCAACGTTAAACATGGCTGCCAGTGGCCATCTTTGTTTACATATAGCGTTATATAGTAAAAACTTGTAGCGACTACTCCTCTGAAACTACTTAACAGATGTTCATGAAAATTCACAGGAATGTTGCTTTTGATGTCTAGATGAACCTAGCAAAACTTTAGGTCGGCCAGAAATTTAAGATGGCCGCCACGGCCAAAAATAGATTTTTAAAAAACAAGTTTGTAGAGACTACTTCTTGAAAACTATAAGCGATATTGATATGGGACTTTTTTTAAAATGATCAGTATGACATGATGTTGGTCCTTTTCGAAAATCGTTTTGATTCGGCCATCTTTGTTTACATAGAGTTATATAGTAAAAAGTCCTCTGAAATTACCCGACGGATTTTCATGAAATTCACAGGAGTGTTGCTCTTGATGTCTAATTGATCCTAGTAGAATTTCAGATTGGCCGGAAATTCAAGATGGCTGCCACGGCCAAAAATAGATTTTTAAACAAGTTTGTAGCGAGTACTTCTTGAAAACTAGAAGTGATATTGATATGCGACTTTTTCTAAGATGATCAACATGACATGATGTTGGTCCTTGTCAAAAATAGTTTTGGTACAATGTTTAACATGGATGCCAGCGGCCATCTTTGTTTACATAGTGATTTTCATGAAACACAGGAATTCTGATCTCGCTATCAGTAGAGCTTCAAGGTCATTGACCTCTTGTTTCTGAAGCCAAGTCATACATTACAGCAATGCCTAGTGGAAGACAACCAATTTATTGTTTCGATGTGTATTTTGAAATGTCAGTTTTTGTATTTCAGAAGCCAAGTGTACGTTACAGCAATGCCAAGTGGAAGACCCAGATGGTGTGCTTGAAAGCCAAGAAAAAAACGGAAGAGAAGGGTCAGGAAGCCCAGTCTGAAATCAAACTTCTCGAGATCATCTCAAACTGTAACTGGGAAAATGACCGCACCAATATGCTGTCGAAGATTTCTCACATCATTTCAAAAGATTACCCTACGAATCACGTGATAATGTGGAGTAGTTATGTTTTACAGTTTCTTCCAAAGGCTGAAAAACCGGCTGTCATCCCACCTGAGTTGCAGTCCAAGTTGCCAAACTCTATGTTTTCCATCAGGGTTAGAGTAACTCAGAATATTGCCGACATTGAACAGGCAGAAAATCAACCAAAAGAAGAAGCTGTAGCAAAAAAAGAAGTAGAAGATGACAAGGATGAAGATGAAAAACTGACAAATATGTCCGACGAAGAAAAAAAGATGTACAGTCTGAAGCTGCAGAAAAAACTTATAGATAAAATCAAATTTGCTGAAAGATTAAGAGACCTGATTATAGCTGAAGAAGAAAAGGGAGTGTCATCTTCCAAGTTCTCAGTTTCTCGAGAAGGAATTGAAAAGGCTCTGAAACGGTATAAAACACAGTTGTGGAAGGCGTACACAGGCAACAGTAATATGACTTTATTGCAACTAAAGCAGGCTGTACAAGCTGCTAAATCTAAAAACTCGTTATCCTACGCTGATAAAATATCACACGCCATTAAGAACATAGAACGGCAGGACAACTTAAATGGTGGTCTACAGAGTGATAGTCAGTCCGTTGGCAGGCAGCCATCATCAGCTTCAGGTACATCAACTGCCACTGTAGAGCCATCATCCACATATGCCTTGTCCTCTACTACGCTTGCAAGAATACAAGCAAATCAGGGTCTACAGGTCATATGCCAGAACGTTCCGCAGCAGTTGCAATCCATCCAGACGGTCAATCAGAACGCGTTTATTTCTTTCAATCATTTACAGAACTGTTCCTCTCTGAGTCAGAATATCAACCATCCTCAGACCTCCACCTTCATCAAAACCATGTCGTCTTCAGCTTCAGTAAACAATTCTAATACTCAAGCTAAGGGGATAAATCATCTTGCATCTCAATCTCTACCGACAGTGACGACTTCCACCATCACCAGAGTACAGTCGGTTGTAGCTTCCAAAAGTGATCCTAAAGCTGCCTGCACCAACATTTTACCAACTCCTCAGCAGGCAGGTCCTCAGTCAGAAGTTCTGCTCATTCCGGTAGCAGAGAACAACAACGGAGTGAAATGGGATCCGAGTGCCAACCCAGTTCTCTCTGCTAAAATGACAATGCTACCCAACGATGAAGTAGGAAACTTGGTTGGACAATCTAGCGCTCAAGTGATCAGAACAGTCCCTAAAGGACCCCATCAACCACCCAAGATGCAAGTGATTAATTCCCGAGACCTCCCACAAACTAGAAGTTTTTCAAAACCCGCATCGTCGTCTAACAATACCGCTGGTCAGAAACTCAATGGACAACAAATAGTTTTGCGGTCCTCTCAGCCTGGTACAAATCAGATCATGATCAATTCCATACAGCCAATCTTGTCCGGTTCTGCTGCATTCAACAAAGTACAGACCATAATTGGCCAGAAAATTCAGTTTAGTCCGGTGCAAATGAATCCAGTTCAAATGAATCCGAACATTGTATTGAGTAGTGCAGCTGCCAACCCACCACAATACAAAATCGGACCACAATATGTTGGGGCAGTGACTCTACCTAACAGTACTATTGTCTGTACAACCATTCCGCAAGGAGGGATGATGCAAAGCTTTCCAGCAAATGGTCCATTAAAATTAATCAGAGCAGTAAATGCCTTTAATCCAATAGTGCGTGCTCCCATAAGTGGAATTATAACAAGTGCGGGCAATACAGTATCTGCAAACAGTATTATTTCATCTCAAGGTGTCAGGTTCCATTTTAATTCCGGAACTCAGCCCCCAGGGATACCAGTTAATTCTCAGTTTATGCCAGGCACTCCAACTTTAATTGGTCAGCCAGTATTGGGACAACAAGTCCCTGTCCCATTCAAAGTAGTTTCAACAGGACAAAGTACAGGCAGTAAACAACTGGTTCAGTTGATCCCAATTACGACTACAGACGCTACAGTTTCTGGATCAAATGTTATCAGTAAGGTGACAACATCTCAACCAGAACTTGTCGCTGTGCCAGTGCAGGTTAACCAAATTCAGACAGGATTCAAACCGGAAATCAATGGGCTTGGTGCAGCAAGTCACGGGTCAGTCAGCCCTGGTTCTAACCCTTCCCCACCAGTCGTTATAAAAACTGCAAATACACAGCAGTTAATTCAAGGAAAAACAGAAATTCTAGAAAATCTACAAATAAATGCATTTTCAGAAAAGGAAGATGAATCTATGAAAGAAATTGGTCGAAATAAAAGAAACAGACAAGTAACTGAGGTAGAAACACTATTTCATGGAATAGAAAACAAATATAATACAGAAAATGTAGTATCTAGCACAGCAGAAGTGACTGAGACAAGGACACAAGACAATGTCATTAGTTCTAGTGGAAATGACAAACTGTTAAAGGAAGAAATAGAGAACGAAATAGGTAAACTTGTTAACTACGAAAGTGATGGGACTAGTGACTTGGATTCCTTGGGAAGCTCTATTAAGTCATTTGCATCGCTTGGTGACATGGTCAAATCTGGTGAACTAGGAGAACAGGATTTAGATGTAAGGGCAAAACTGGAAGATAAAGTTGGTGCTTCAAATACTAATAGTAGGGGCAGCTGTGATGTTACTACAATTGTAGATAATGCTATAAATGCAGGGCTGGAAATTGCCAGTACCCTTGGGTCAATAGACGCTCCACTGAAAAGTAAAGAGGAGAAAGAGAAAAATGACAAACCTGTGGCCACTGCTAGTGTGAGTAAGGAAACGAGTGACGAAGAATCTGATGAGTGTCTTCTTATTGATGAAAAGGACATCTCTTCAGGAATGAAATCCAAATTAAGTGCAATTGAAACAGTGACTGGTATTGAGGATACATCCAAGATAGCTCAGCAAATGTTGAATGATATTGAGCATTATGAAAATATGGAAAGTAGGAAGAGGAAAAAAACAACGATGGTCGAGTGCCCAGAACATGAACTCCTTGTGAAGAAGGCCAGAAAATCAACTAGTGTAACCTCATGTATACCGATAGATGATTCTGAGGTGAGAAAATATTGCAAATGTTAATTTAATTCAAAACGTTTTTGAATTCAGTGTTTTTTTTTGGCTGTTTTTATAGCCGAAATTCGGTCATATTCCCAATGCCAAAACATACCTTTTTTTCCCAATTAAGAGGAAAAATTCCCAATTTAAAAAAAAAAAAAAAAAAAATTAAATTTTTTTTTTTTTTTTTTTTTTTAGTGTCCCAATCCAATGATTGGGGTTCATTGGATTGGGGTTCAAAAGCTTATAAATTCTTCTGTTTATCTTGGTGTACAAAAAACAGTATTAAAGATATAATTATGAAAGGAAAGCTTTACTTTATATTTTTCCGAATTTTATTAAAAATCGCGCTACAATTCCCAATTTTATGAAAAATCGCGCTAAAATTCCCAATTCCAACGCCATGGGCTATGTTCCCAAAATAGAGAAAAAAAACACTGGAATTACTAGTTATTACAATTTCTCAACCATCTTTTTGATGATGTTTGCAGATGGAGCAACAATTTTAACAGTAAAACATATATAGTACATATAACTGTAGTCTATAACAGTCCTGCCTGTATAGTGTTCATTATTTTATGTCTTGCAATCTGTTGTTTTGGGTGAAGTAACTTCACCATTGATTGTAACCACCATTCCATGTCTATTTTCCAAGATCACTTCTCCGCTAACCCAACATCCTTGTATTTTGTTGATAAAGACAAGTTATTGTCAATAACCATGTTGTCAGGTTATTGTCACTATCAAACTGTCAATATTGCCAATATCATGTTATTGTCAATATCAGACAATCTATGTTGCCAAGTTATTGTCGATGTAAAACTAACCATGTTGCCAAGTTATTGTCAATATCAAATGGTCCATGTTGCCATGTTATTGTCAATATCACAGTCCGTGTTGCCATGTTATTGTCAATATCACAGTCTGTGTTGCCATGTTATTGTCAATATCACAGTCCTTGTTGCCATGTTATTGTCAATATCACAGTCCGTGTTGCCATGTTATTGTCAATATCACAGTCCGTGTTGCCATGTTATTGTCAATATCACAGTCCATGTTGCCGTGTTATTGTCAATATCGAACTGTTCATGTTGCAATCTCGTTAAAATCAAATCCTAATTACGCTTTGATACTCTCCGCTATAGGATCTGACAACACTGCCTAGGAGGTCACGTCAGATCGACCTTTCATCTGATCAATATTCATGAGAATATCAACTAATTCAACCAATGAAATTGCGCGTTTCATATGCATTTGTCTTCAGATGATGTTCGAGTGAACTGAACAAACAAAAATCCACATAAAACACATGTATCCGAAAAAAATATAAAGTCACCGTGTGTTAATGCTGTGGATTGCGCGATAAATTCAAAGAAATGCATTACGAAGAAAACATTCGGAACATTATTCTACCGAGATTATTGAGCAACATTAGGTTTTCTATATAGTACGTATTAATACATTTGGCCCGCTAGTGCAGTTGGTAGCGAGGTAGACTATTGCTACTACCCGTAAGTGTAATTTGAGTGTGGGTTACTAGTTCAACCCTACGAAACAGTAAAAAAATAAATAAAAAAAATGAATTCCGTCAAACAATCTTGTTTTTATTCTGCAAATATTCAATAATGGTAGATGTGTCTCTTTCATTACCGAGCCTAGACAGCTCCACAGTGTTCAGCAGTCTATGCTGAGCAGTTTTATAGGCTGAAATCTGATTGTGACGTGACGTCCAATGCAGTGTGGTCAGATCCTTATTAGTGTAGAGTATCGTAGCGTTATAAAGGGTCTGATTTTAATGAGATTGTCCATGTTGCCATGTTATTGTCAATATCAAACTGTCCATGTTACCTTGCTATTGTCAATATCAAACTGTCCATGTTGCCATGCTATTGTCAATATCAAACTGTCCATGTTGCCATGTTATTGTCAATATCAAACTGTCCATGTTGCCATGCTATTGTCAATATCAAACTGTCCATGTTGCCATGTTATTGTCTATATCAAACTGTCCATGTTGCCATGTTATTGTCAATATCAAACTGTTCATGTTGCCATGTTATTGTCAATATCAAACTGTCCATGTTGCCATGTTATTGTCAATATCAAACTGTCCATGTTGCCATGTTATTGTCTATATCAAACTGTCCATGTTGCGATGTTATTGTCAATATCAAACTGTCCATGTTGCCATGTTATTGTCAATATCAAACTGTCCATGTTGCGATGTTATTGTCAATATCAAACTGTCCATGTTGCCATGTTATTGTCAATATCAAACTGTCCATGTTGCCATGTTATTGTCAATATCGAACTGTCCATGTTGCCAAGTTATTGTCAATATCAAACTGTCCATGTTATGCAGATTATAGTCCCTTGCTAATATATTGGAGACTTGTTATCTGTAGGATTCAGACATTGACGTTATGTCGTTCAGCGACGCAGATGAGGCCTGCATGCTACGACCCAGACCACAACAGCCTAGTCGACGTAAATCACAGCACACGTCTGTAGGTCATTCAGACGACTTTGAAATACAAAGGGTAATTAGATTTAAACAATACTCTCTATGCTACGGTTTATGCATGGTTTTCCATGTTAAGCAGCACTCCATGGTCGAAAGGGTAATGATGCGTACAAAACCTTCTCACCTGTCGCCTTGTCGATTGAGACGGATGGTTTTAAGTTTTATGTATGAAACTGTTTTACCCCCCCTATCCCCCCACCCCTACCTTCCCCACATATGTTAAGGTTTATGCACGACATGTCGTTTTATGCATGACTGTGTTGCCCCCTCACCCTCCCCCAACACCACCGCGTGTGGAAACGTGGCTCCATTGTAAATGGAGTGTCTACTATAGAATTTGCAGCAACTCTGCAGGTTAGAAGGTTCTAGGCCCATTCTCCATATTTTATCTTGATGTAAATGGAAGATGAGCCTGGCATTTCATTCATTCCTGTTAGGCGCCATATAACCTTTCATGTGTTTTTGCGCCGTAAAACCCAGTTCAATCAAATTCAAGTTTATGCACGCCTTATAAATGTGTTAAGGTTTATGCATCAGTGTGTTAAGGTTTATATATCACTAACAATGTTAAGTTTTATGCAGGAATTGCTGTGTTTAAGTATATGCATGTTTTACCGTGTTAATGTTTAAGCATTGCTATGTTAAGTTAAATGCACAACTTACTGTGTTAAGATTCATGCATGGCTTACTGTGTAAAGATTCATGCATGGCTTACTGTGTTAAGATTCATGCATGGCTTACTGTGTAAAGATTCATGCATGGCTTACTGTGTAAAGATTCATGCATGGCTTACTGTGTAAAGATTCATGCATGGCTTACTGTGTAAAGATTCATGCATGGCTTACTGTGTAAAGATTCATGCATGGCTTACTGTGTAAAGATTCATGCATGGCTTACTGTGTAAAGATTCATGCATGGCTTACTGTGTAAAGATTCATGCATGGCTTACTGTGTAAAGATTCATGCATGGCTTACTGTGTAAAGATTCATGCATGGCTTACTGTGTTAAGATTCATGCATGGCTTACTGTGTTAAGATTCATGCATGGCTTACTGTGTAAAGATTCATGCATGGCTTACTGTGTTAAGATTCATGCATGGCTTACTGTGTTAAGATGCATGCATGGCTTACTGTGTAAAGATTCATGCATGGCTTACTGTGTTAAGATTCATGCATGGCTTACTGTGTAAAGATTCATGCATGGCTTACTGTGTTAAGATTCATGCATGGCTTACTGTGTTAAGATTCATGCATGGCTTACTGTGTGAAGATTCATGCATGGCTTACTGTGTAAAGATTCATGCATGGCTTACTGTGTTAAGATTCATCTTACTGTGTAAAGATTCATGCATGGCTTACTGTGTAAAGATTCATGCATGGCTTACTGTGTAAAGATTCATGCATGGCTTACTGTGTAAAGATTCATGCATGGCTTACTGTGTTAAGATTCATGCATGGCTTACTGTGTTAAGATTCATGCATGGCTTACTGTGTAAAGATTCATGCATGGCTTACTGTGTAAAGATTCATGCATGGCTTACTGTGTAAAGATTCATGCATGGCTTACTGTGTAAAGATTCATGCATGGCTTACTGTGTAAAGATTCATGCATGGCTTACTGTGTTAAGATTCATGCATGGCTTACTGTGTTAAGATTCATGCATGGCTTACTGTGTAAAGATTCATGCATGGCTTACTGTGTAAAGATTCATGCATGGCTTACTGTGTTAAGATTCATGCATGGCTTACTGTGTAAAGATTCATGCATGGCTTACTGTGTAAAGATTCATGCATGGCTTACTGTGTAAAGATTCATGCATGGCTTACTGTGTAAAGATTCATGCATGGCTTACTGTGTTAAGATTCATGCATGGCTTACTGTGTAAAGATTCATGCATGGCTTACTGTGTAAAGATTCATGCATGGCTTACTGTGTTAAGATTCATGCATGGCTTACTGTGTAAAGATTCATGCATGGCTTACTGTGTAAAGATTCATGCATGGCTTACTGTGTTAAGATTCATGCATGGCTTACTGTGTAAAGATTCATGCATGGCTTACTGTGTTAAGATTCATGCATGGCTTACTGTGTAAAGATTCATGCATGGCTTACTGTGTAAAGATTCATGCATGGCTTACTGTGTTAAGATTCATGCATGGCTTACTGTGTTAAGATTCATGCATGGCTTACTGTGTAAAGATTCATGCATGGCTTACTGTGTTAAGATTCATGCATGGCTTACTGTGTTAAGATTCATGCATGGCTTACTGTGTAAAGATTCATGCATGGCTTACTGTGTTAAGATTCATGCATGGCTTACTGTGTTAAGATTCATGCATGGCTTACTGTGTTAAGATTCATGCATGGCTTACTGTGTAAAGATTCATGCATGGCTTACTGTGTTAAGATTCATGCATGGCTTACTGTGTTAAGATTCATGCATGGCTTACTGTGTTAAGATTCATGCATGGCTTACTGTGTTAAGATTCATGCATGGCTTACTGTGTTAAGATTCATGCATGGCTTACTGTGTTAAGATTCATGCATGGCTTACTGTGTTAAGATTCATGCATGGCTTACTGTGTTAATGTTTATGCATCACAATGTTAACTTTTATGCATGACTTATTGTGTTAAGTTGTACCCATTGCTTACTGTGTCAAGGTTTGTGCATGGTTTAGCGTGTTCTAATGTGCAGTCAAACCTCCAGAAATATTAAAAAATTGAGATAAATTTAGTAGTAATAGAGAGAACGTGGATTCCGCCCTCTGGGGAGGCCTGTATATAAACCTTAATAATGCGATACTGAGCCATTAAACAACAGTTATATATATATTCTATGGATTATTGCAGGTCTTCCTAAGGTTCTTACTTCAAAAATTATCATGGTCATGTGTTTGTTTCAGGTAAGAAAGGATATGAACCCGTGTGGGAATTCCCAGCCATTCCAGCAAATGAGGACTGTGGCTGAGAGGAGCAGGAGAACCAACATGAAGCACCTGTTTGCCCATCTACAGAGTATCGTATTCAAATACAACCCAAAAATGCGACATTTCACAACTGGAATACCCAAAATATTGATTTTGCAAGAGGTATATATTTTCAGCAACCAATCTGTATGGTCCACCCAGTTTGGACACTGTTTCAAGGCATCTTTTTGCCCATATTAATCTGGGTTCTGCCTCATTATGTAGTCAAGAAGTTATAATCTTCTTCCAGATTATTAATATCAACAAAAGCTCGGACAAATTAAAAACCCAGTCAGATCGGACAAGTTACACCGGAATAATTGCCCTTGAATTAACGGAAATTGCTGTATTTTGTCTTGTCAACACTAGCGCTTCCATTTTTCATCCGATCTTTACCAAACTTCACCAGATTATTAAATATCTATAAATCTCGAACGAGTTACAAAATCAGTCATATCGGACAAGTAACACCGGAGTTATTGCCCTTGAATCTACGAAAATTGCTATATTTTGTCTTGTCAACACTCATTTTTCATCCAATCTTTACCAGATTATTAATATCAGTGAGCCAGATCGGATCAGTAACACCGGAGTCATGGCCCTTGAATTATTTAAAAATGTGTTAACACACCTAGCACCTTCATTTTTCATCCGATCTTTACCAAACTTTACCAGATTGTTATGATAAGGCCTTCATTTTGCCATATTTCAGCAAAACTTTGCAGGGATGATCAGTACCAAGCCTAGTTGTGCATATTGTCACCTTGTTCCGGTTGAATGATTTTTAGCTCGACTGATCAGAGATTAGCAGAGCTTATGCCGTGGTGCGTCGTCCGTCTGTCCGTAAACTTTTATTTGTAGCGACTACTCCTCTGAAACTACTGGATGGATATTCATGAAACTTTACAGAAATGTTGCCCAAGAAGTCTAGTTGATCTTAGCAAAAATTCATGTTGATTTGAAATCCAAGATGGCCGCCAAAGCTAAAAATAGATTTTTAGCTCTACTGATCAGAGATCAGCAGAGCTTATGCCGTGGTGCGGCGTCCGTCTGTCTGTCTGTCCGTCTGTCCGTAAACTTTTATTTGTAGCGACAACTCCTCTGAAACTACTGGATGGATATTCATGAAACTTTACAGAAATGTTGCCCATAAAGTCTAGTTGATCCTAGCAAAAATTCATGTTGATGTGAAATCCAAGTTGGCCGCCAAAGCTAAAAATAGAGTTTTAAAATACAATTTTGTAGCGACAACTTCTTGAAAACTATAAGTGATATTGATATGGAATTTTTTCTAAAATGATCAGCATGACATGATGTTGATCCTTGTCAAAAATCGTTTTGATTCAATGTTAAACATGGCTGCCAGCGGCCATCTTTGTTTACATAGAGTTATATAGTAAAAACTTGTAGCGACTACTCCTCTGAAACTATTTGACGGATTGTCATGAAACTTTACAGGAATGTTGCTCTTGATGTCTAATTGATCCTAGCAAAATTTCAGATCTGCCAGAAATTCAAGATGGCCGTCACAGCTAAAAATAGAATTTTAAAAAATAAGTTTGTAGCGACTACTTCTTGAAAACTATAAGTGATATTGATATGGGACTTTTTCTATAATGATCAGCATGACATGATGTTGATCCTTGTGGAAAATTATTTTGATTCGACGTTAAACATGGCTGCCAGTGGCCATCTTTGGTTACATAGAGTTATTTAGTAAAAACTTGTAGCGACTACTCCTCTGAAACTACGTGACGGATGTTCATGAAACTTTACAGGAATGTTGCTCTTGATGTCTAGTTGATCCTAGAAAAATTTCAGGTCGGCCGGAAATTCAAGATGGCCGCCACAGCTAAAAATAGATTTAAAATAAATAAGGTTGTAGCGACTACTTCTTCAAAACTATAAGAGATATTGATATGGGACTTTTTCTAAAATGATCAGTATGACATGATGTTGGTCCTTGTCGAAAATCGTTTTGATTTGACGTTAAACATGGCTACCAGCGGCCATCTTTGTTTACATAGAGTTATATAATGAAAACTTGTAGCGACTACTCCTCTGAAACTACTTGACGGATTTTCATGAAACTTCACAGGAATGTTGCTCTTAATGTCTAATTGATCCTAGCAAAATTTCAGGTCGGCAGGAAATTCAAGATGGCCGCCACGGTTAAAAATAGATTTTCAAAAAACAAGTCTGTAGCGACTACTTCCTGAAATCAAAATCAATCAGTAGAGCTTCAAGGTCATTGACCTCTTGTTAAAATACAAGTTTGTAGCGACTTCTTCTTGAAAACTTTAAGTGATATTGATATGGGACTTTTTCTAAAATGATCAGCATGACATGATGTTGGTCCTTGTCGAAAATCGTTTTTGATTCGGCGTTAAACATTGCTGCCAGCGGCCATCTTTGTTTACATAGAGTTATATAATGAAAACTTGTAGCGACTACTCCTCTGAAACTGCTTGACGGATTTTCATGAAACTTCACAGGAATGTTGCTCTTGATGTCTAATTGATCCTAGCAAAATTTTAGATCGGCCGGAAATTCAAGATGGCCGCCACGGCTAAAAATAAATTTTCAAAATACAAGTTTGTAGCGATTACTTCTTGAAAGCTATAAGTGATATTGATATGGGACTTTTTCTAAAATGATCAGCATGACATGATGTTGGTCCTTGTCAAAAATCGTTTTGATTCGACGTTAAACATGGCTGCCTGTGGCCATCTTTGTTTACATAGCATTATATAGTAAAAACTTGTAGCGACTACTCCTCTGAAACTACTTGGCGGATTTTCATGAAACTTTACAGGAATGTTGCTCTTAATGTCTAATTGATCCTAGCAAAATTTCAGGTCGGCCGGAAATTCAAGATGGCCGCCATGGCTAAAAATAGATTTTCAAAATACAAGTTTGTAGCGACTACTTCTTGAAAACTATAAGTGATATTGATATGGGACTTTTTCTAAAATGATCAGCATGACATGATGTTGATCCTTGTCAAAAATCGTTTTGATTCGATGTTAAACATTGCAGTCAGCGGCCATCTTTGTTTACATAGAGTTATATAATGAAAACTTGTAGCGACTACTCCTCTGAAACTACTTGACGGATTTTCATGAAACTTCACAGGAATTGTAGCGACTACTTCCTGAAATCAAAATCAATCAGTAGAGCTTCAAGGTCATTGACCTCTTGTTAAAAAATAAGTTTGTAGCGACTACTTCTTGAAAACTATAAGTTATATTGATATGGGACTTTTTCTAAAATGATCTGCATGACATGATGTTGATCCGAGTCGAACATTATTTTGATTCGACGTTAAACATGGCTGCCAGTGGCCATCTTTGTTTACATAGAGTTATATAGTAAAAACTTGTAGCGACTACTCCTCTGAAACTACTTGACGGATGTTCATGAAACTTCACAGGAATGTTGCTCTTGATGTCTAGTTGATCCTAGAAAAATTTCAGGCTCACCGGAAATTCAAAATGGCCGCCACAGCTAAAAATAGATTTAAAATAAATTTGTAGAGACTACTTCTTGAAAACTGTAAGTGATATTGATATGGGACATTTTCTAAAATGATCAGCATGACATGATGTTGATCCTTGTCGAAATTTATTTCGATGGGACTTTAAACATCTTTGTTTACATAGATTTATATAGTAAAAACTTGTAGCGACTACTCCTCTGAAACTACTTGAATAATTGTTATGAAACTTTACAGGAATGTTGCTCTTGATGTCTAATTGATCCCAGAATTTTTTAGGTCGGCCGGAAATTCAAGATGGCCGCCATGGCTAAAAACAGATTTTTAAAAAAAAAATTGTAGCGACTACTTCTTGAAGACTGTAAGTGATATTGATATGGGACTTTTTCTAAAATGATCAGCATGACATGATGTTGGTCCTTGTCAAAAATCGTTTTGATTCGACGTTAAACATGGCTGCCTGTGGCCATCTTTGTTTACATAGCATTATATAGTAAAAACTTGTAGCGACTACTCCTCTGAAACTACTTGGCGGATTTTCATGAAACTTTACAGGAATGTTGCTCTTAATATCTAATTGATCCTAGCAAAATTTCAGGTCGGCCGGAAATTCAAGATGGCCGCCATGGCTAAAAATAGATTTTCAAAATACAAGTTTGTAGCGACTACTTCTTGAAAACTATAAGTGATATTGATATGGGACTTTTTCTAAAATGATCAGCATGACATGATGTTGATCCTTGTCAAAAATCGTTTTGATTCAATGTTAAACATTGCAGTCAGCGGCCATCTTTGTTTACATAGAGTTATATAATGAAAACTTGTAGCGACTACTCCTCTGAAACTACTTGACGGATTTTCATGAAACTTCACAGGAATTGTAGCGACTACTTCCTGAAATCAAAATCAATCAGTAGAGCTTCAAGGTCATTGACCTCTTGTTAAAAAATAAGTTTGTAGCGACTACTTCTTGAAAACTATAAGTTATATTGATATGGGACTTTTTCTAAAATGATCTGCATGACATGATGTTGATCCGAGTCGAACATTATTTTGATTCGACGTTAAACATGGCTGCCAGTGGCCATCTTTGTTTACATAGAGTTATATAGTAAAAACTTGTAGCGACTACTCCTCTGAAACTACTTGACGGATGTTCATGAAACTTCACAGGAATGTTGCTCTTGATGTCTAGTTGATCCTAGAAAAATTTCAGGCTCACCGGAAATTCAAAATGGCCGCCACAGCTAAAAATAGATTTAAAATAAATTTGTAGAGACTACTTCTTGAAAACTGTAAGTGATATTGATATGGGACATTTTCTAAAATGATCAGCATGACATGATGTTGATCCTTGTCGAAATTTATTTCGATGGGACTTTAAACATCTTTGTTTACATAGATTTATATAGTAAAAACTTGTAGCGACTACTCCTCTGAAACTACTTGACAAATTGTTATGAAACTTTACAGGAATGTTGCTCTTGATGTCTAATTGATCCCAGAATTTTTTAGGTCGGCCGGAAATTCAAGATGGCCGCCATGGCTAAAAACAGATTTTTAAAAAAATGTTTGTAGCGACTACTTCTTGAAGACTGTAAGTGATATTGATATAGGACTTTTTCTAAAATAATCAGCATGACATGATGTTGATCCTTGTCGAAAATTATTTTGAATCAAAATTAAACCTGGGCACCAGTGGCCATCTTTGTTTACAAAGAGTTTGTATAGTAAAAATTTGTAGTGACTACTCCTCTGAAACTACTAGACGGATTTTCATGAAACTTCACAGGAATGTTGCTCTTGATGTCTAGTTGATCCTAGCACAAATTCAAGATGGCCACCACGGCTAAACATAGATTTTTAGCTCTACTGATCAGAGATCAGCAGAGCTTATGCCGTGGTGCGGCGTCCGTCGTCCGTCCGTCTGTCCGTCTGTCTGTCTGTCCGTAAACTTTTATTTGTAGCGACTTCACAGCTGAAACTACTGGATGGATATTCATGAAACTTTACAGAAATGTTGCCCATAAATTCTAGTTGATCCTAGCAAAAATTCATGTTGATGTGAAATCCAAGATGGCCGCCAAAGCTAAAAATAGAGTTTTAAAATACAAGTTTGTAGCGACTTCTTCTTGAAAACTGTAAGTGATATTGATATGGGACTTTTTCTAAAATGATCAGCATGACATGATGTTGATCCTAGACAAAAATCGTTTTGATTCAACGTTAAACATGGCTGCCAGCGGCCATCTTTGTTTACATAGAGTTATATAGTAAAAACTTGTAGCGACTACTTCTCTGAAACTACTTGGCGGATTGTCATGAAACTTTACAGGAATGTTGCTCTTGATGTCTAATTGATCCTAGAAAATTTCAGGTCGGCCGGAAATTCAAGATGGATGTCACAGCTAAAAATAGATTTTTAAAAAATAAGTTTGTAGCGACTACTTCTTGAAAACTATAAGTGATATTGATATGGGACTTTTTCTAAAATGATCAGCATTACATGATGTTGATCCTAGTCAAAAATCGTTTTGATTCAACGCTAAACATGGCTGCCAGCGGCCATCTTTGTTTACATAGAGTTATATAGTAAAAACTTGTAGCGACTACTCCTCTGAAACTACTTGGCGGATTGTCATGAAACTTTACAGGAATGTTGCTCTTGATGTCTAATTGATCCTATTAAAATTTCAGGTCGGCCGGAAATTCAAGATGGCCGTCATAGCTAAAAATAGATTTTTAAAAAATAAGTTTGTAGCGACTACTTCTTGAAAACTATAAGTGATATTGATATGGGACTTTTTCTAAAATGATCAGCATTACATGATGTTGATCCTTGTGGAAAATTATTTTGATTCGACGTTAAACATGGCTGCCAGTGGCCATCTTTGGTTACATAGAGTTATATAGTAAAAACTTGTAGCGACTACTCCTCTGAAACTACTTGGCGGATTGTCATGAAACTTTACAGGAATGTTGCTCTTGATGTCTAATTGATCCTATCAAAATTTCAGGTCGGCCGGAAATTCAAGATGGCCGTCACAGCTAAAAATAGATTTTTAAAAATTAAGTTTGTAGCGACTACTTCTTGAAAACTATAAGTGATATTGATATGGGACTTTTTCTAAAATGATCAGCATGACATGATGTAGATCCTTGTGGAAAATTATTTTGATTCGACGTTAAACATGGCTGCCAGTGGCCATCTTTGGTTACATAGAGTTATATAGTAAAAACTTGTAGCGACTACTCCTCTGAAACTACTTGACGGATGTTCATGAAACTTCACAGGAATGTTGCTCTTGATGTCTAGTTGATCCTAGAAAAATTTCAGGTCAGCCGGAAATTCAAGATGGCCGCCACAGCTAAAAATAGATTTAAAATAAATAAATTTGTAGCGACTACTTCTTCAAAACAATAAGAGATATTGATATGGGACTTTTTCTAAAATGATCAGTATGACATGATGTTGGTCCTTGTCGAAAATCGTTTTGATTTGACCTTAAACATGGCTGCTTTGTTTACATAGAGTTATATAATGAAAACTTGTAGCGACTACTTCTTTGAAACTACCTGACGGATTTTCATGAAACTTTACGGGAATGTTGCTCTTAATGTCTTATTGATCTTAGCAAAATTTCAGGTCGGCCTGAAATTCAAGATGGCCGCCACGGTTAAAAATAGATTTTCAAAAAACAAGTCTGTAGCGACTACTTCCTGAAATCAAAATCAATCAGTAGAGCTTCAAGGTCATTGACCTCTTGTTAAAAACAAGTTTGTAGTGACTACTTCTTGAAAACTGTAATTGATATTGATATGGGACTTTTTCTGAAATGATCAGCATGACAAGATGTTGATCCTTGTCGAAAATTATTTTGATTCGACATTAAACATGGCTGCCAGTGGCCATCTTTTTTTACCTAGAGTTATATAGTAAAAACTTCAACTTAGCGACTACTCCTCTGAAACTACTTGACAGATTTTATGAAACTTCACTGGGAATGCTGACCTAGCTATCAAAATCTATCAGTAGAGCTTCAAGGTCATTGACCTCTTGTTGATGGAGTTATGGCCCTTTAAAGGTTTTAATTCACAAACTTTGTCTGGTCTAGTTCTGCTGAACCCCTGCCCGAATTACAACGAAATTTGCAAGGATGATCAGTACCGAGCCTAGTTGCGCAAATCAATACCATGTTCCGGTTAAAATAATTTTTGCAGAGTTATGGCCCTTAAATGGTTTTACAACACAAACTTTGTCCGGACTAGTTCTCCTGAACCCCTGGCCAGATTTCAGAGAAACGTTGCAGGGATGATCAGTACCAAGCCTAGTTGCGCAAATCATCACGTGTTCTGGTTGAAAGAATTTTGGCAGAGTTGTGGCCCTTTAAAGGTTTTACTCCGCAGACTTTGTCCGGACTAGTTCTCCTGAACTCCTGGCTGGATTTCAGAGAAACTTTGCAGGGATGATCAGTACTAAGCCTAGTTGTACATTTCATCACCGTGTTCCGGTTGAAAGATTTTTGGCAGAGTTATGGCCCTTTACATGTTTTAATACACAAACCTTGTTCTGACTAGTGCTGCTGAACCCCTTGCCGAATTTCATCGAAACTTGGCAAGGATGATCAGTATCAAGCCTAGTTGTGCATATCATCGTTGTGTTGGATGACTTTTGGCAGAGTTATGGCCCTTTAAAGGTTTAATACACAAACTTTATCTGGACTAGTTTTCCCGAACCTCTGATGGGATTTCAATGAAATTTTGCTGGAATGATCAGTACCAAGCCTAGTTGCGCATGTCGTTGTTGTTCCGGTTAAATGATATTTGGTGGAGTTGTGGCTCTTCAAAATGTTTTATTACACAAACTTTGTCCGGACTAGTTCTCCTCCACCACCATTCGGCTTTAAACAAAACTTGGTTGCGTATATCATTGTCTTGTTCCGGTTGAATGATTTTTGGTGGAGTTATGGCCCTTTAAAGGATTTTTTAATACATAAGCTTTGTCCCAACAATCTCCTGATCCGCTTCCTGGATTTCCATGACATGTGCAAGTAGGCTTGGTAACCGAGCTGAGTTGCACATATCTTCGTCGTGGTCCATTTTAATGATTTTGGCGGGTTTATTTTCTAGACGCTGAACCTACTGAATGCGCTGAAAGACAAGATGCACAGTCTGGAGGAGTGCCTGGAGGATGGATATCAATATCAGCGATCACTGGAAGAGAAGCTGCAGGAACATATAGGTATGGCTACTTATACCTGTGTTTGTTATTACTGGCTGTTAGTGGTAGTGTGGGTGGTCACCTTGCTTAGTCCGTCCAAAATTAATAAAACATTAACCAGGCAGTCCAGTATACTGGTGTCTGTTTTCTGGAGATGTGAAATAACCAGAGGGATCTATTGGATACAAATATCTCGGGTTCCTCTGAACTGGAACCGATGGGGATGTGCAATGAAGCACCATCAAATTGACTCTAGTGTTCTATGTGTTTACAATCCAGCTATAGTGCCTGTCTATCTGACTGCTTGCTTAATTTTTAATCTTACTGACTTTTTCCCCCTTTAAATAGATGGATTTATACATGCAGTTGGTTGATTTATACATGCAGTTGGTTGATTTATACATGCAGTTGGTTGATTCATTGTCATTCACTTTCTGTTTTTATAGTCAAGGTGACTGATAGCTATTCTTGCGCAAGCTGTTGTTCATTTGTCCATGTTGCTGTCTGTGCGCTCAGTAACATGTATTTAATTATCAGCATGCCAAAAATCATTAAAATCTGATGAATTTAGCTCTACTGTTCAAACATCACAAGAGCCTGTGCAATGACCTGTTAGTTTTAGTCTGTAAAACTACCATGAGGACATTACTCTCAAATTACCTCCTTTCTAAGACTGAAAGGGTTATCTCCCTTATTCATGCATGTTCAGATATTAATAATATTACAAGTTGATCGAAAAGGAACTTTTATTTTAATCACACTTCCAAGATGGCCACCAGCAGACATGTTTGTTTACATATACTTTCTTTGAAATACAGGATAGATGCTTTGTCTAAGAAATACTGAAAATAAGAGATTTATATCTAGTCGTCTAAAACCACAAGAGGTTGAAATGAGAATTTTACCAAAATTAAATTGGCCATCTTAATTTACATAGAAAAACATCATTGCTCCAGTACTCCTCCAAACTTCAGGAACCATGAAACTACAGGAACATTCATGTCAAGGTTTAATTGGTCTAAAACATGGCCACCATATCAAATAATATATTAAAAATACGAAAGTTTGTTATTGTAGCTCCCCCAAAAGCGTAAGATCTGTTGATATGATATATTTACAGCTTGTGATAGCTAAAACTCTTATCCAGATGGTCAGGTCATTAAAACACCCGTGATGGCATACGCGTAAAATGAATTGTGAGTTGGTAGCTCTGAATTATGCGCTCCAGTTTTGTGGTTTAGCCTGGCTGGTTAAAGTTTATATTATGTCTATAGAGTTTGTATTCTCAAAATATGTCAATTAATTTATATAGAGAATATCATGTTAGTGCCTGATCCTATCCAGTTTATCAGGTGAGGCTGAGAAAAAAATGAAGGCCGAGGCTGTGCCGAGGGCTTCATTTTCTTTCGTGCCGAACCCGATAAACTGGATAGGATCCGATCAGGCACTAACATGATATTCTATTTATCATCTTGATCGTTTAAAATCATTTTATTTACCTTTTTTCCATTTCCCCCCATTTTTTTCCGTTCAAAAGTACCCAGACGTCATCAAATATACCCCGACATCATCAAAAGAGGTGTTGACATCAAAAGAAGTTAACCTGACGGGATAGGAACGTAACTGCCGAGATAAGCTTTTATCTCTGGCACCCTGTTTCTCTGCAGAATTATACAGATCGACATGATAAATATATATCTAATCATCAGTAGAAGGTTTAAAAACAGTGTACAGCTGTTACAGAATGTGCCTGTTAATGGTTGGATAATGACTACCTTATAGGATCTGTATGAAGCCTCATTGTAGCATTACTGGTGCTATTATTGGGTATAAATGACCGAAGTCGCTGCACAAAGGCTAAAAAATTGTAAAATACCAAAAAAAATTACAGGTGTGTTATGGCTTCTACTCTGATGTTTTGAACAATATGGGACCTTTCTCAGTATAATTGAATTGAATTGAATTGAATGTTGTTTAACGGCTCATCAACACAGTACAGGTTATTTAGAGCCGCCCCAGAGAGAGGGGAAGGATACATAGGAATCCGGGAACCTGCCCTACTCTTATTATCGAATAGATTCCTATGGTTCTTTAACGTGCTCGGAGGATAGATCGATACACGGGACCGCCCGTTTTACGTCCCCATCCGACGGACGAGGCTAAGGTAAAGTGTCTTGCCCAAGAACCCACCGACGGAACTCAGTGGCACCACGGAGGATTGAACCCGGGGCCTCCGGTTACAAATCCGCCGCGCTACCGACTGCGCCACGCCAGCCCCTTGTAGAATCAGCATGGCATGAAATTGCACCCAACCAAAACAGTCACCCAAGATGAGTTTTCAAAAACATCTCCTCTTTAATGCACTTTCTCATTGATGACCTCTTTCGTCCCATTCTGTTCATTGGTGCCTGTTATTATAATTCTAGCTATAATATGTTTGTATAATTCATTCATTTTCGCATTTTGTTGTAGATACATTTGTGCGGTCCGGTGTACCAGAAAACATCATTAAGAACTTCTTAAAGAGTGTAGCGAGCGCTGCTCTGTCAAAAGTATCTCAGTCACGCTCGGGACCAAAACGTGTGAGTGCTGAAGCAGAGGATGACGATGCGGATCTTAGCTTCAATCGCATCTCCGTAGCCGACGTGATGAAAAACAAGCCTTTGGTTTACACAGATGATGAAGGGTACCGCAGAGTTGTATATGATTCTGGTGAAGTTTTAAATTCTACAGAAATAGACAACTCCTCTCAGAGTTTTGTTGAACATGGAGTAGATTCTGAAAGTTTTTCCACCTGTGATGCTGGTTTCTTCCCTGCTGAACATGAACATAAATCCGATGCTCAGCAGACGTCTTCAAGCTCTTCTGTGTCAAAACATTCCCTGTTAAAACCACAAGTGGTTAAAATGTCAGTGAAAAACAAACCAGGGGAATCAAGCCCTTCATCGAGACTGCTTCAAAAACCAGGGCAAAATGTAGAAATTTACATTGATAATCCTGAGACTGGTACAACTATTGTTAATTCAGAAACTGAAAAGTCGGAATGTAAACCTGACCCAAAACTGCTTAGTTTGGATGAAACTCAGAGGTCATGTGACATAGACAAAATCCGAAGCTTTTCAGGGAAGGCTCTTATGGAGCATGATGGTTATGGTGAACTCAACCAATCGGAGGATCTGTTACAAAATGTGTACCAGTCAGATAGTTTAAGTGGTGATAAAACAGCTGTCCTGCCTGATATGGTAACGTGATATTAATATTGGTTAAAAATTATCTCAGGAATACAAATTTAAACAAATAAGTAAGCTTTATTTGAAATGGGAAGTGCCATGTTGCCTAGCAAAAAATAGCTGTAACTTGTTCAGAAGAAAATTGTGATATTTGTAGAATATTTTCAAAATGTTATCGTTGAAATGGAGTTGTGACAGTTTGTTTAGTTCAGTTGCCAGCAGCAATCCATACAGTTTTGTGATAAGTCGGTATGTCTTGTAATTATGAAATTTAAATTTGTAAAATAGACTTTTACAACAAAATGAGTTTTGCTGTTGTAAATTTGAGTTTAAACTGTAAAATTGTCACTTCAATTGAAATGTATTTGTATAAATGTAAACTACCGGTATTTGTTTCCACTCTTCCTGGTGAAATAGCATAAATTGTTTATAACCAGTATGATTTATATAGGCAGCTATTCCCGTCATTGTTTATGTGTAAAATTTTACCTTTAGTAGTTTAGACATAACTGCTACGTTCAAATTTAGCCCTAGTCTATGACACATGTTTGTTGTACATCGGAATTATGAGTGAAGCTTATTTTTGTTAACACATGGTTTACTGGAAAATAATCATTTCAGCCTTTTCTGATGCATGTTTTAAAAAAGATTTATTATCATATGTAATCATCATAATTTGATCAACAAGCAGTTGCTTCGCGTGTTCCTTTGATCCTGACCTTGGGTTTGAATATTACATCCATTTTAATACATAATTTTGGTTCGTAATAACATTAAACCTTCGGTTAAGAAGCGTAACAACTAATTATAAGTGATCGTTTTCACCTGCACCATTATCTTCCTGAATGACAACTGGAATGTTGTAATGTTAGGATAGAAGAGTCATAACTTGTTATTGTAGTCGTTCACTGGGTCTTATAATTCACTCGGATATATGATGTATTTCATTCATTTATGAATACGCTACCCAATAAAGAGATTCTTTCTATTACATCAGATGTTGAGTTAGTTATACTCCACGAAAGTTTTCAGGGAGCATATAGTTGCCGCCTTGTCCGTCCATATGTCCATCCGCCTGTGTCGCTTTTCTTGTCCGCTCAATTCCTCTTAATCTTTTTTATGCGATTGTCATGAAACTTGGTGGGAAATGATGTCAAGAATCCCATGTTTTCAGGACATTGCAGTTGAATGCTTTTTTGCAATGTTACGGGACTTCGAAGATTTTTAACTTAATGTTTTAGCTCTACTGATAAAAGATCACCAGAGACTATTGCGATGTTGCATCACCCTGGTGTTTATCTGTTAACGGCTCTGATCGTGCTATAAAAACAGAAGAAACAATGGCTGCTATGCACCGTCAATAAGCACCTCAGCTACCTGTCTTATTAAATTGAAACTTGACACAATTGAAATATGAAATTGATCCATTCATAAAAATGCTACATCCTAAAAATATATTTTGTCTGCTATAAACTCAGATTTCCTTCCAGTATTGAATTCACTCTCAGTGCTATTTGACCAATCACAGCGTACTGAGCACAGTAGAGATAAGATGGTTTATCATATAACTTCACAGTAGGAGTAATAAACCGATGAATAAAATACGTGATTGTGAATTGTAGTTCCGTTCATACGGAGAAGACCGAGCTCTGGAGTTACCTGATAAATGGGATTTTACTTTTGTGCCTATTTAATATTGAATTTATTAACTCTTTGGATAGAAGTAATATAATGCGAGGCCGTCATTCAATAAAATCAGTATGATGTTCAGTACAGCCTTGCATCATATTATTTTATCCAACTCATTTAATAAATTCAGTATTGAACAGACATCCTTGTAAGATCTATGTATTATTTTTTGCAGTATTACCACTGTCGCTGATAATAGCAAGTAAATTCTATAATTGCTGTCCAGGTGGACTTTCTTCATTTAACTTAACGTGAATCAGATCTCAGAATTTCATGAAACTTTACAAGAAGATCACTTACGTTTAATGAGTCCAAAAACTCGAAATTCCCTACAAAATTTAAGGTTAAAAAAAGATAATGACTCTTAGGGTTACATTCGGAGTTAAGAAAGACAACTCGTACAATGAAGTAGGGTTAGTAATGTCAGAGTTGCGCATGGATTTAAGAAAGACAACTCTTACAATGAAGTAGATTTAGTAATGTCAGAGTTGCATTACTTAAAGCGTGTATTTTATGTGGGTATGTAGAGTCACTGCGGCGGGTGGTCTGTTGAATCTTGTGGAGCAAACTACTTCTACTGTTTTCAAGATATGAATATGAAACTTTGCATACTTGATCAACATGAAATGTAGATGTGCACGACAAAATTTTGGTGTAGCTCGCTCAATTCCATGCAGAGTCATTGCCCTTGCTATATTCAGCATGTGCAATATTGTGGAGCAAACTTCTTCTACAGTTTTCAAGATATTGAATTGAAACTTTGTACACATGATTAAAATGAAGTGAAGATGTGCGTGACACAATTTTGGTTCAGCGCGGTCAATTCCATGCAGAGTTATGGCTCTTGAATTTTGGTCAAAATTCAATTGTTATATTCATCATATGCAATCTTGTGGAGCAAACTACTTCTACAGTTTTCAAGATATCAAATCATAGACATATAATTATTAGATCTGTGATCAAATTGAAACTTTGATCAAAATGAAGTGTATATGTGCGTGACAATCTTTCTTTGGCTCAGTCAATGCCATGCAGAGTTATTGCTCTTGAACTTAGTCAAAATTGCTATTCAGCATATGCAATACTGTGGAGCAAACTACTTCAACAGTTATTAAGATATTGAATTGAAACTTTGTGTACATGATCATCATGAAGTGTAGATGTGCGTGACACAATTTTGGTGTGGCTCAGTCAATTCCATGCAGAAGTATTGCCTTTGCACGTAGGAACTACTTTTACAGTTTGGTAGATATTGAATTATAACATTTTGTACATAATAAACATGAAATGTACATGTACGAGACACAATTTGGGTGTGGCTCAGTCAATGCCATGCAGAGTTATTGCCCTTGATCTTACTAAAAAATAGTTTGCGGGTGTATTTATCCCCTTGAGTGATGTTGTAGTTGAGTCTGTTATGCTACTGTCATAATTACAAGTACACGGGTAGACTTTGGTAGGAGACGTGTCCTGATTTTGAAAATGGCTGAAAGCTGGAATATTCTTTAAATGGCTCGGTAAATGTTCGAATAATACAATTATGTTTGTTGAAGAGTGATAGCAGGAGGGTTGCATGGCCCTGACTCGCTCAATTTTTGACTTTGTCCATTGTAGATACTTGCAACAAATACAGAAGTGGATATTATAAAAGAGCTAGGTCTGCTAAGTTCAGAAAAGATTTTTAAAATGTTCCTTATGTTTTAAACAGTGAGGTGTGATAAAAGAGCTAGGTCTGGTAAGTTCAGAAAAGATTTTTAAAATGTTCCCTATGTTTAAACTGAGGGGTGATAAAAGATCTAGGTCTGGTAAGTTCAGAAAATATTTTTAAAATGTTCCCTATGTTTAAATGGTGAGGTGTGATAAAAGAGCTAGGTCTGGTAAGTTCAGAAAATATTTTTAAAATGTTCCCTATGTTTAAACAGTGAGGTGTGATAAAAGATCTAGGTCTGGTAAGTTGAGAATTTTTTTTTTTAATGTTCCGTATATTTTAAACAGTGAGGTGTGATAAAAGAGCTAGGTCTGGTAAGTTCAGAAACGATTTTTAAAATGTTCCCTATGTTATAAACAGTCAACTCTTGGTAGAAAACCATTAGATTGTGTGGTATGCAAAGTCTTAGACCTCTTGCTCTTGTTGCTTCAGAGATTTTGTTCTGTGTTACTTATAATACTATGTGAAACTGACCTGCGGGGCGTGGCAAATTTTAAACAGATCTGGTAGTAGAGAACCATAAGTTTATGCTACATCATATATCTACATACCTGTATATATAGATCTACATACCTGTATATATAGATCTACATACCTGTATATCCATGGCTACATGCGTTGTGGTGTTAGAAGATATGGTGTTAATTGAGACGTGGTCCAATATTGCCAGAGTGTCACCGTTAAAAAAGCTTGATTTGCAGATCAAATACATAATGCTACATACCCATAAGTTTATGCTACATCATATATACAGTTTATACATACCCATAAGTTTATGCTACATCATATATAGATCTACATACCTGTATATCCATGGCTACATGCGTTGTGGTGTTAGAAGATATGACAGTTAATTGAGACGTGGTCCAATATTGCCAGAGTGTCTCCGTTAAAAAAGCTTGATTTGCAGATCAAATACATAATGCTACATACTTTATGAGAGTTCTATGACTTGTGGTTCAGGGAAGAATGCCACCCACCACCCTACACACACACCATTAGAACAACATGGAAGAGGGCCATAAGCTTCTGTTATGCACAGACCGCAAGCGCAGGTAGTTTCAAAGAAGATATTCCTATATAATTATATGCATAGCTGACCCCTGGGATGGTGCCAAGTCAGAATTTGAACGAACTTGGAAAAGGGAAATAAGCTTATGCTACAAGTTTGCCATCAGGATCTTACTAACCATTAACCCGCTACATATATATAATGGACTGTTCTTTCTTTGAATTAAGACCATTCCATTTATGTGACAAAGGGGTGTTTTGGGGGAAACCCTGATCAGCCTGCGAGTTACTCACATTACTCGCAGGCTGATCTGGCTTTACAATGGACACAGAGGCTATTATAGTCTTGCTTAGCATGTTAATATTCAGTTCTATCTACAGCCCCTGTTACAATATATATGAGAGCCCAATGCTTTGTGGTTTCAGGTCAGAAAGTAGAGTTTTCATCGTTTTCCTTATTAAGTCTTGTGTAAAACAAGGTACACCTGTATGGGGTTGGGCCAAGTTTGATCCCAGGGTCACCACTTGAACAAACTTGGTAGATGACCATAAGCTTATGTTAAATTCAAAATATTTGATCTCTAGCGCGTGTAGTTTCACATTCTTTGTATAGATGTTCCTATAATAACTATGTAAAACTGTAACCCGGGGCCTGGGGTGAAGCCAGATTTGACCAAGTCTGTCACCATTTAAACAAAAAATGGTAGCGAAACATACGCTTATGATTAATGCATTTGTATACTAAATGCTGTTGTAGTTCTGATATTTTTTAAAGAATTTCCTATATAACTATTTTAAACTGAACCCCGGGACGGGGTCAAATGTGACACAAGGGTCATCATTTGAACACACGTTATATAGAGGTCTATAGGCTCATTCTACACACAGTTTTATGAATATATCGAGGACATAGTGTACAACTGTTGTATCTTGTTCTTTATTTATATATATATATAGTTACAACAGTTTCCCACTCACCCCACAACAGTTTTCCACTCACCCCTCGATATGAGTTCTATGCATTGTAGTTTCAGAGAAGATTTTTTTAACTTGGAAACTAAGTTTATGTAAAACATGTCACCGCTCTACGGCGGGGTCCTATCTGCGAGAATCGTAGCTCTTATGGTGTGTACCTACACTGGTAGGCTATAGTAGGTACATACTACCATAAGCATAAGAGCCATGATTCTCACGTCTACGACGATCCCAGTATCCCCATTTGAGCAAATTAGTAGATGGCCATCAACTTATGCTACATGCAAAACTAGTATAGCTCCAGCTTTTGTAGTTTCATGTAAGAAGAGTCTTGTCGTCAAATGCATTAGTGAAAAGAAATACGAGACAGTTTCAACAATGGCGTACATACGTACGTAAGTTTTTAGTCAAAATGTAAACATTTGCTTAACATTTTTAGCTCGACTATTCGAAGATGTAATCACGTCGGTGTCGGCGTCGACGTCCCACATCAAGGTTTGCGTGTAAGCTGTGTTTACAAGTCTTACATTTCTTAACCTAGCACAACCAAATTTACCATGGGCTTCCTTATAGCATTATCTTAAGGGTTGCGTAAGCAATTTTGGTTCCTGTAACCCATGGGCTCCCATGGAACCCAAATTATGATAGCCCATAAAATGTGTCCCATTTCACATCAAATTTTGCGTGTAAGCTGTGTTTACAAGTCTATATCTCTTACAGATCTTACCCTAGCACAACCAAATTTGGCCATTAGCTTCCTTATAGCATTATCTTAAGGGCTGCTTAAATAATTTTGGTTCCTGTAACCCCTGGGCTCCCATGGAACCCAAATTCTGATAGCCCTTAAAATGTGTCTGTTTCACATCAAATTTTGCGTGTAAGCTGTGTTTACAGGTCTATATCTCTTACATTTCTTGTCCTAGCTGAACTTAATTTTGGAATTGGTTTCCTTATAGTATGTTGTAAAGGGTTGGGTAAGTAATTTTGTCTTCTGCAAATTCTGGGCTCCCATGGAACCCAAATTGGGATGGCCCATACAATGTGCAATAAAGGCAGATCTAGGTTTGCATGTAAGCATGTATATATATCTATAATTTTGGTTTTGGATTTCTTATAGCATTATGCATCTTATTCATACTTCACCCATATTGGGGCATGGGCTCCCTTCTCCCCCCTCCCCCCGCCCCCACTCCCAGCCCCACTCCACACCTTTTTTTTTTTTACATATTTCTGTGTTGTTTTAGTCATTTCTTACAGATATATGTTGCCCCTCATTAGGTCAAAGGTCAAGGTTGCGGTGACATTGACTATCAAAACGATGTCCGATCAATAACTAGAGAATGATTGGACCTAGGGTCCTCAAACTTGAAGGATGGTTGGTCATGACCAGTAGATGACCCCTATTGATTTTGGGGTCACTAGGTCAAAGGTCAAGGTCGCGGTGACATTGATTATCAAAACGATGTCCGATCAATAACTACACAATGGTTGAACCTAGGGTCCTCAAACTTGGAAGGATGGTTGGTCATGACCAGTAGATGACCCCTATTGATTTTGGGGTCAATGGTCAAGGTCGCGGTGACCGTGACTATCAAAACGATGTCCGATCAATAACTACACAATGGTTGGACCTAGGGTCCTCAAACTTGGAAGGACGGTTGGTCATGACCAATAGATGACCCCTATTGATTTTGGGGTCAAAGGTCAAGGTCGCGGTGACCTTGACTATCAAAACGATCCCCCGATCAATATCTAGACAATGTCCGGTCAATAACTAGAGAATGGTTGGACCTAGGGTCCTCAAACTTGGAAGAATGGTTGGTCAAAACCAGCAGATATTAGGCCAAACAAAATAATATGTGTGGTTCAGGTAACACTGGCCAAAAAAAATAGGGTAGGTAGGTAAGCATTTTTTTTCCTCAGTAATGAATTCAATTCTGATAAGAATTTAATATGTTAAATTATTGTACCTTGAGTTCGATTTTTTTGGCATTATCAACAATTTTTTCTCCGACAGCTCTTGTTATTTTCAAACTATAAGCGATATACATCTTTCAAATTTGATGAGCATGTATACATGCATCTTAATACGGAGCCCCACGAAGGGACATTTGAATTAGTATATTAAGTCGCTCATGACTTGTGTCGTCAGAAGGAACATTCGAATGTTTTTATTAAGTAACAAGTCGTGCGCACGACCTATT
Source organism: Cyrtodaria siliqua (assembly GCA_037043455.1). NCBI lineage: Eukaryota > Metazoa > Mollusca > Bivalvia > Adapedonta > Hiatellidae > Cyrtodaria > Cyrtodaria siliqua. Next base: position 6,435 of record JAWPHD010014994.1, on the reverse strand, counting down.
AAGTCCGGTTATACAACTCTGTGTAAAGATTGGACCAGATTAACTCCAAACTCACAATTTGAACAAACTTCGGATGTAAATAAAATTATCATTTCGGAAAAATTGACAGTATGTGTTCTGACTGAGACGAAGTTTTTTTTCAGGTTTTGACTCTTTTTTTTAACGGCGGCCATCTTGGATGTAGCGTTGACATCAGCCGTGTGATGTTTAGACAAAATTGGCTAATACATAGTTCCGATCTGTCAATCAAGCTTATATTCACAAACAAAAGATTTGACCCAATTAAGCGTTCGACTCATGGCCAATATTTGAGGGAACTTGACCCAGGAACAATAGAGGGCGGAGCTAGACACTGAATGTCGGAACTACAATGGTTGATGTCGAAGACAAGTCGCATGAGCAAAAGTTGACTGGCGGAGAAAACAAGTTTATAGAAACATTCGTCCCGCATACCCAAGTAATAGAATTATTGCCCCAATTTCTCAATATTAAAAATATTCCCCTATAACTGTACATGCCATAATGCATATATAGCAAACACGATCACGTGTTCTTTGTCGGATACATTAACACATTTAACACAGTTGAGACTGGGAACGTTACGACGACAAAAAAAGGTGTACAATACTTGTATAATTTTTATAGTCATGTTTGGACTGGTCATCAAAAGATGACAGGATATCAACCTCAAACGTGCCCGGATGAGTATCGAAGGATCAAAATCACTAATTACATTGTCAGTAAATCATGTTGGAATAGTAAATAAAAAAAGACGTTATTGCGGGAAAAGTTTATTTTATGTGATATTCAATTAATCAGTATCCCAGAAAACGTAGTAAACGTTGCCTGGATCGTGACATCAGGGACTTGGAAAGTCTCTACCCAAACATGATCTCCCACGTCTAGTCGGATAATGGCAGCATTGCCACCTTGTAAGTTCTGTCCATGCGACGAGCCTTCTACTGCCGCGCCGTTTTGTGCGACACCATTTTTCATCAACTCTAACCAAGTTTCTCCTGTACTCCAGTGTCCAAAATTGTAGATAAAAAGATAAATGCCGCCTGTTGGTGCAATGAAACTTCCTGTTTGGACGTCGTAACCATTGCCTTCGTTCAAGAGAATTTTGTCGAATTTGATTGGTTGATTTTGGCCCAAGTGGGTTAACTGGTGTGAAACGACAGTAGAAAATGCTACAACCTCGGGCACTTGACGAATCGCTGAAAAATACATTAACATTAACCTTTCATTTACGTTCCGTTCAGACCATGGAACAGGCAGGATCTATAGTTTATTTAAATGAACCGTTATAACAAACATGCATCGCAAATCATACATCAGCAAGTGTGTTAGCCGTGTGAATCATGGCGTATAAAAAGGATCTTAAACGAGTTCCCATTTCATATAAGATTTATGAAACGAGTTATGAATTATTTTAATTTTAACGAGTTAAAATTAAAAATAATTCATAACGAGTTTCATAAATCTTATATGGAATGGGAACGAGTTTAAGATCCTTTTTATCACTTAACATTGCAATCAAATTAGTAAAAATGAATTCAGATGGACATAGAACCGCCACGACGTCAGACACACTTTAGCGCAAAAACGTCATAAAATATGTGACGTCGTAACGTCGCGTCTCACACATGACGTTGCGTATAAAAGAGTTCGTGTTTTACCTCTTTACAAAATAGCAGTTTACGCCAACTTTTTAACAAACCAACAACAATGTTTTGTATAACGTGCATTATTTTTATAAGCTGTCACAAATAGTAATTTATGACTCAGATCTGGGTGAATTTGTAATAAATAAAATAGTTTCAGTTAATAAACTTGCGTAGTGTTACAGGTGTAATTCAACCAATCAAAATCGTTCCAGGTGTGTAATACAATAGAATATTAAATGGGTGTTCGACACTGCTAACAAGGGGCGTTATGTGATAAAAGCGTTTATTCATCCTCCCTGTATTGCACTAAGCATTTTAGCGAGCAGATATAGGTTTTAAGTCTCATCCGAAGGACTGGTAAGGTAGGAAATGCTTTTGAAATATTTCGATAATTAACCCAAATTCGGTCCTGGCTGGGATTGAACGCGCGATTCCTGGGTTACTAAGCCGCAATGCTAACCATTACACCACGGCGCTACCTTAGAATCATGGCTAGAATCATGGATCATATGGTAGTATACCATACAGCCATAAATCCATTGCTTCAAATGACATATAGGTAGGTATCTGGTACATACCACCATAAGAACCATGATTCTCACGGCAACACGTGTAGATAAGCTGAAAGAATTATCAAAATATCATAACAAATACAGGAGATATGACCTTTTGAAAATGTGCAAAAAGACTCCATCTTTGAATGATGACGTCATCGCGCCATTTTCCATATATGGAAAATAGATAATAAATAGTGTTTTAAACAAAAACAAAATGTATTAAATTATAAATACAAAGTAAAATATGTATACTGTATATGCTCTTTTTACGATGTACATGTATTTGCAGTGATATTCTTTGTTTTAAATGATATTTATCAATATGCAATAAATGGTAAAACGGCGCGATGACGTCATCAATCCAAGATGGCAGCCTCCGTTTGAGAATTTTTGTAATTTTTTAAAAGATCATATCTCTTGTATTTGTTATAAAATTTTGATAATTATTTCAGCTTTTTCCATGGGTTTTAAAGCCCTTTTAAATGAAGCTAGTTCCAGAATAGTGCAACAACCCCTTTAAATGATTCATAAATACTTTCATTTTCACACTCAACCGTTTTTTTTTGTTTTTTTTCATTGATTCATTCTGAATTTAACTTTAAAGTGAACTCGCTCAACGTAGGCAATGTATTTACAATGGGACGAGAATTATGTATAAATTCGATCGCAAAATTTATGGATTAAACTTCATTATTCTTGGATAAAATTTGTCTTAAATGATTCATAATACTTTCATTTTCACAATTAACCATTTATTTGTTGTTGTTTTCATTTATTCATTCTGAATTTAACTTGAAAGTGAACTCACTCAACTTTTAGAATGCATTTACTCTGGGCCAAGATGGCGGGAAGCTCCCCGAGATCGAACGAGAGAGAGATTTGATAATGGCAAAATCGAGAATAGTTTAAATACACCTTTAAATGAAAGTTGATTTTAAGTAATTGACGGTTTGGTTTGGTTCTTAGCCGAAACTGATAATGCATTTTAAACAAATGTACACGGACATTATTCAAGACATACCTCTTCTTAAATTGGTAGCAGGATTGACTCTTGTTCCCGCGTCTGTTTCGATATTTGTGTCACCTTCATCGCTCGGTTGTTCCGTCTTTATTATTTTCTCGATCAGCCGGTCTTTTGTTTGAATCTGTTCATCTTGTTCAAGAACTTTCTCTTCCAAAACACGAACCTTGTCTTCCAGGCGACTGATCATCTCCGCCTGCGCGTCCATCTTGTTCTCTAACCGTTCCATATTGTTGGCCATCTGTAGAACCAGTTCGTTTGTGTCGACATACAGCGGTTCTCCATTTATCGACGCGTACGCCGCAAAGACAACACATAGTCGTATACTCGTATACAGAAGCGCCATCGTGGATTAACGATGTCCTTACTCTCTCCAACCTTACGTGATAAATATTTGACATACTGACCTGTGATAAAGCGTTATCAGTGGCATTAATATAAAGGCGCTTCCAAGTGTTTCTTTTCTATACAGTATAAAAAGAACTAACGTAGCTGTAACATTTATCATACAACTAAATGTTTCTGCTATACAAATACAGCCAGTTCCTACTATACCAATAGTTTCCACTCAACTGCTGTATTACGTTAGTTGGTACACGTCCATCTGATCGATAGATTCATAAATCAACCATTTGAACTACATTTACAGAATATGCTTTACACTTATCAACTAATTAGCAAAATAAAGTGTTTCGCATTTATTATTGGTGTAAATATTTAAATGCCAAAAAAAAAGATTTTTGCCAAAGTTTCCTCCCTTGACAAAAACTTATCCATTTGTATTTTGACCGCAACAGACGACAGCGTGAGCTGTTGTTTTCATAGTTATGGCTATGGTTAGGCAGGGGGCGTACCAGGGCATACGCACTGACGCACGTGCGTACAGGCTATTAAAGAAGCAAACAAATAAAAAAGGCTAAAAATGCGAAAAATGCAATAAAAACTGAAGGTATAGCGGGGTTAGGCACATTTGTGAATCCAAAACTCAATGGTGCGTATACTTAAATCAGCCCCTGGAACGCCCCTGTTAGGGTTAGGGTAACGTTTGTTTGGAGTGAGGTATTGTGGCGAAACTTGCCTGGTAGGTAGCTTCTGTGGAATGGAAGGTTGGGATTGAAATTGGGGTCACCGGGTTCAAGGTCAAGGTCAAGGTTATTAAAAATAGAAAAATGGTTTCTGCTCAATAACTTTTGTTAGGAATGAGGTATTGCAATGAAACTTGCAGGGTGTGTAGCTTAAAATAAAGGAGAATGGGGCCACTGGTGTCAAGGTCAAGGTCGCTGTTACTAAAAATAGATAACTTTTGCTTGGAGCGAGATATTGTGACGAAACTTGCTGGGTAGGTAACCTCTGTGGAAAGGAAGGTTGGGATTGAAATTGGGGTCACTGGGTTCAAGGTCAATGCCACTTACTTAAAATAGAAAAGTGGTTTCTGCTCAATAGCTTTTGTTAGGAATGAGGTATTGCAATGAAACTTGCAGGATATGTAACTTATAAAGAAAGGTAGGTTGGGATTGCGCTTGGGACCACTGTGGACAAGGTCAAGGTCGCTATTACTAAAAATAGAAAAATGGTTTCCATTACGTGGTCCGAGTATTAACGTTCATACCCCATCCATCCCCTTCTCCAAGAAGCGAAAACGGGGTTGGCTGGGGTATGAAATAAAACCTTAATTTTTGCTTAAAATGTTTGCATATTGTACAATTAAAACATTTAATAGTAAATCTCATTTATTCCGTTAACACATTTTTTAAACGTGTTTTATTGCCGAAATATCCGTTATAAAACCTTGCTTATATAACCATTTCCGTCGCTTAATGGAAATAAGGCGGGACCTCGTAATGCGTCTCAATAACTGTTGTTAGGAGTGAGAAACTGCAGCGAAACTTGCTGGGTTGGTAGCTTTTATGGAAAGAAAGGTTAGGATTGCTTTGGGACCACTGGGTTCAAGGTCAAGGTCGCTGTTACTAAAAATAGAAAAAATGGTTTCTGCTCAGTAACTTTTGTTATGAGTGTATCGCAATGTTTGTTGAAATCTCGACTTAGTGATCAAAATGTCGTCCAAGTGTATGTGTGTCAGTTCCTTTCTTAATAAGTTCTTCGTACATGCAGGATTTTCACCAAACGCCACCAAAATTTTCATTATATGGATCCAACATCGCATGCACAATTTCGGGTTGCTGTGATCTACTTTATACGAAATATATGTCACGTCCGGTCTCCGCTACGACATGTGTATCTATTTCTTTCTTGCAGGATTTTCACCAAACTTCACCAGAATGTTCCTTATATGCATCTAACATCATGTGCAAAATTTGGGACGTTGTGACCTACTTTCGATACAATATGTGTCTTGTCCGGTCTCTGCTCTTGCACTTTCTGGCAGGATTTTCACCAAACTTTACCAGAATGTTCCTTATATGCATCCTACCTCATGTGCAAATTTTGGGTTGCTGTGACCTACTTTCGACACAATTTAGGTTATGTCCGGTCTCAGCTACGACATGCTTATCTTGCTTTTTTATCACAGGATTTTCTAGTTTAAAAGAAGTACTGATGGATATAAGAGCCATTTTAGCCAATAGTGCGTCCACAGGCCCTCTTGGGCTTCTTGTTTTTTTTATGTTTTTTGTTGTTGTTGTTTTTTCTATAATATGTTTTTTAAAACAGTTTGCACGGTAACTTTTTTGTATATGTTTAGTAACTTAGAGGCTCGCAGTTATCAACTTTTTTTCACACTCGCCAAAATACAGCTGGAATTGAAACCATGACAGGCTCAGCCATTTTGGATTTTCCTATCTACTAGGTCTGACAAGTTTAAAAACCAATATATCTGCTTACAATTGCTTTAAAAAGATCACAATAATAACATATTTGTCAATTAAAGTTATACTTTCAATGTTGTTGTGTTAACTTTAAATTTTATAACCAGTATCGTAGAAGAAATATTTTCCGAAAATGTCATATATAGAGGATTTGTGGAAACCTTTTCCGCCATTTTTAGCTCCTGGCAGAAAAAGTGCATGCGATGTAATGGTGTTTTCTTTAGTTAATCAATCAAATTCATTATTCAAATTAGATGCTAATGGGGTAATATACAAATATAACATTTGACAGTTCTATTTTTAAATCTAGGTCAAAGTTGGTCAACTTTGAAGCTCAGTTTTACAAGAAATAAGTTAACGTCCAT
>JAWPHD010014993.1:0-57910 GCA_037043455.1 Cyrtodaria siliqua | reverse complement strand
CTATTTTACTGAAAGAGTTACTTCCCTTGGCATATATGTGTCAATATCTCAAAATGGAAAATGTCGCAATATTTTGATGATTTCGGAGCAATTTTGGTTGAAAATAGCAAACGCACTACAACCCGTGTTCTAAACCTGAAATTGTCGTGTAATCGGTACTATGCATATTTCCTTAAGGTCGGAATCTACAGTTCTCTTTGAAATTCAGACTATTTTCAGACATGTACACTAATTACGTTAAATAACTTGCATTCTATTTTTCAAAACTAACAAACATGCCCATGCCATATAATTTCCTCTCAAATATAGCAAATACATGCTAGAAAGCAACAAATCAGTTTCCCTGCCTACAAATACAATTCATTTACCCCACCCACTCTGCACTCAAAAAAAGGAAAACATGACATTTATAGACACACGGCAGGCATATACCCTGTCCCTTATTTGAGATATAACACATCCATAATTGAATGACAAACACTCCAAATTGTCATATAAATGCTATTTCTACATACCTTATCCGGCTTTTTTCCCCGTTTATCTTATGTCGAATGGAGAAAGGCAGGAGATGATAATCTAAAGCTACCATTTACAACATAGCCACCAGTTACTAGTTTCTGTTTACAGCCTATATAATCGGTCACAGTACAAAAAGTTTTATTTACACTAAAATTAACTATTATGTCCAACTATAGTTCAAAACACCACATTTGTGGATTTCTTTTTTATTGTCTAGCCTGTACATTGGCTTTTAATCTCTTAGATTTCTGTTTTATAAGAAATTCCCCATGGACATTCATTCTAAACTAAGGAGTCTCCCCTGAGGTGTACTGAGTAAACAAGGAGACTATCTCTGAGGTGCCTTGTGTAAATAAGGGAGATAACTCACTGAGAAGCTGTACTGTGTAAACAAGAGATAACTGAGGTGTACTACATAAACAAGGAGATAACTCACCGAGAAGGCTATACTGTGTAAACAAGAGAGACTCACTGAGGTGTACTGCATAAACAAGCAAGATAACTCACTGAGATGCTGTACTGTAAACACGAGACAACTGTCCGAGGTGTACTGCCTGCATAAACAAGGGAGATAACTCTGAGGTGTACTGCATAAACAAAGGAGATAACTCACTGAGAAGCTGTACTGTGTAAACACGAGATAACTTACTGAGGTGTACTGAGTAAACAAGGGACATATCTCTGAGAGGTGCATTGTGTGTAAATAAGGGAGATAACTCACTGAGAAGCTGTACTGTGTAAACAAGAGATAACTGAGGTGTACTACAAAACAAAGGAGATAACTCACTGAGAAGCCTATACTGTGTAAACAAGAGATAACTCACTGAGGTGTACTGAGTAAACAAGGGAGATAACTCTAAGGTGTAATGCATAAACAAGGGAGTTACTCACTGAGAAGCTGTACTGTGTAAACAAGAGATAACTCACTGACTCAGTGAGGTGTACTGAGTAAACAAGGGAGGTAACTCTGAGAGGCTGTACTGAGTAAACAAGGGAGATAACACTGAGAGGCTGTACTGCAGCAAACCAAGGGAGATAACTCACCGAGAGGCTGTACTGAGATCCATACTTGTGATGAGACTGTCCACTGCCGATCGCTGCTCCTCTACCAAATACATAACACGCATATTAAACCAGTGTCGTGAAAGAATAGTACACACATCATTATAGAAGTCAGACAGAAGATAAAACTGTGTCAACTTTAAAAATGTTTAGAAAGATTTACTATTTTAAAAATAAAAGTCACATACAATGTGGATCACATGGCTTCACACCAGCGCAAGTCTTTTTCCGACTATAACTGATGACATTTCAAGTGTCCTGGCATTAAGGAATTTAATGAAACTGAGCAGATATTTCAAGTATACATCAACTCGATCATGAAAAATTGGAAAAAGGCTTAACTGACTGATGCTCGATCAAAATCGATTAATCGGAACACCACTACTTTTTTATCAAAAGGCCCAAATTTGAATGATTACAAAATAATCTCAAGGACTAGACGGATTGCTGGTCAGCACGTTGAACCACTGGTTCATGACTGGGAAGTGTGACCAACTGAAAATAACATGTCACTTAACACGGTCTTCTGACATTTCTGCTTGTACTTCAACCCCATGTTCCTTATCACTGCATAGTAAAAAGCTTTAAGACCAGAAACTAAGAATGGGTTTGTAACTTGCTGTCCAACGGCTAACAAAACATTAGATTATTTGCCGACTCGATCCAAAATTTGACTAGCCTCAAGCTGATGACAGATGAAAAACTTTCAAAACTGAAGCAGTATCAAATGAAGGAAGTAAACACTAAATGCAAGAAATCGGGCAATTACAACTTGGGTGAAAATGATTCTCTTGTTTTTAATGTCTTACCTGTGGTTTGAATTTTTTTATTGCTTGGATTTTCTTCCTGACAGGCAGTGAGCCAAAAGGTATTGTCGTACGTCCTCCAGTATCAGGCGCAGCTCTGGTACCAGTACAAACACTGAAAATATGGTGGACATTAGCAACAGTATCTAAGACAATTTATTCTGGGAAGGTTATAAATAATATCTGTTGGCGAATATTTGTCTGCCCTTGTCTGTTGGAATTTTGGAATCATCAGAGACAATTTTTGAAATCTAACAGACAAAATCTCTGCAACAGTGACTGGTTGACTTTCAGAAGACTGGTCCTCTCACCATTTTTGCTCTAGCTGAGAAACACAAATATTGAAGTCAGGTATAACTAGACAAGAAGACTAGAAGATCCAAGAAATGTGTCATTTCGCATTAAACTGAACTATAAGCTTTCCCGTGAAGAATCCAAGCATACTACCAATTACCCATCGTCAAGTCATCCCACCAACCAGCTTCCTGGCATTTACAGGAAACACAGGTTCTGGCCACCTTCATTACATTTTTTTTCTGTATAAAAATATTCTACTCTAAATATATATTCAATTATAGAGGCATAAGAATATGACAAGACTTTGATACACACCTCATAGTCTGCCTTGATGTGCGGCATCAGACAGCCGACTCGTGGACTGGACCTGGCATCGTATACACGCCTAACTATGGCACACATGTTCGTCTCGTACAGCGCGTTAACTCAGTGCTGATAATGCCGCGCTGCAGTCTGGGTAATACATGAATTCATTGGCTAACATATAATATGTCCGATTAGGATAAACTCGTGCTTACATAGAACGACAAGGTAGAGTTTTCTAACCACACCTGGAATGCTTATGTAGAGATTAGTAAATCCTTCCAAACAGTGTGTTATCGACCATTGCAACAGGTGCGCTGGGGTCAAAATAAAATCAATACTATTACTATCAATACCTATTACTAAATTAAATATCTTTTTTGTGGTCTCTCGTTTACAGCAGCTTTTTAGGCTTCCTCTTTCAAAATATGTCTTTGGAAGGAGAGAAACACTGTGTACTTTAATAAGGTACGGAAAGTTCAGGTATACCAACCTCATCTCCTTTTTCAGCAACCACAAGCATGTTCTCATCTCCCATCATCTCGTGTCTTTTTATCTGCAAAACAGTAGAAGTGAAAACAAATCTACAATATAAAAAAATTTGTTAAACATTCACCAGAACTTGAGCGGTTCAAAATATTCGCCGTGAGGAGCATGTGTAACATTACATGATTTGAAATCTGTAGATGGGATTAGACATATACAACTTTCAGGACTGACACGCCCAGCACTATATACCCACTTATCATTCGGTGGCTGGGGAATTAAAACATACTGGAATGAATGAGCCATTTTCGTTTTAATATAAACTGACTGCTTTGAAAGCATAAACTTACGTTGTCTGCCTTAGTGAAACCAAGTACTTTGAAGCACTTCTCTGCCTTATACTTCATGTTAAGTTTATCATCGTCTGTCATAGGTACCAAAGTGTTGCCATAGCGATGTCCTGCAAACAAAATACATCATAATTTAAAACAAATAAATTTAATTGAAATTGTCCATCATTTTTATATAACAAAGCGAAACCTTGATTTATAATCCTATCTGACAGATTGCAATCTCATTAAAATCAGACCCTTTACAGGGGCACAGACTAACTCTATTTAGCTAGGAGCCAGCTGGGCCCCTGACTAAGAATTTTTAGGGGCCCAGCCCAAAAGTTAGGGGCCTAACAAAATATTATTTTATTTTACCACTCTGGTGTATAATTTATGAACAATTACATGCCATTACTATGTGTTTATTGAATATTATAAACAACATTACTGATCATTACAAGTCCAAGTTATCTATTTAATTATAAATAGTATTGTTAATGAGTTTTGTTATAAATGATCACAACTAGAATATGTAAATTATTATAATAAAAGATTAAACAAGAAATATCACTGTAAGTGATAAATGCCCCCGAAGTGTCCTTTGACCTCTAAGTATGACCTTGACCTTGAAGCCATTGACCTGGATTTGTGCAAGACACCTCATTTGGTTGTGGTGAGCATTGTGCCAAGTTATTTGAAAGTCCGTCCAGGCATGCAAAAGATATTGAGTGGACATAATTTGACCTTTGACCTCTAAATGTGACCTTGACCTTGGAACCACAGACCTGGATTTTGTGCGCGACACATCGTCTTGTTGTGGTGAGCACTTGTGCCAAGTTATTGGAAAATCCGTCCATGAATGCCAGAGTTATTGACCGGACACAATTTGACTTCTGACCTCCAAGTGTGACCTTGACCTTGAAGACCTGGGTTTATGGTGATCACTTGTGCCAAGTTATTTAAAAATCCCTGCAGGGGTTGTGAAGTTATGTTATACTGATCATTTTAGAAAAAGTCCCATATCAATATCACTTATAGTTTTCAAGAAGTAGTCGCTACAAACTTGTATTTTGAAAATCTATTTTTAGCCATGGTGGCCATCTTGAATTTCCGGCCAACCTGAAATTTTGCTAGGATCAATAAGACATCAAGAGCAACATTCCTGTGAAGTTTCATGAAAATCCTTTGAGTAGTTTCAGAGGAGTTGTCGCTACAAGTTTTCATTGTATAACTCTATGTAAACAAAGATGGCCGCTGGCGACCATGTTTAAAATCGCATCAAAATAATTTTCGAAAAAGATCAACATAATTCCAAACTGATCATTTTAGAAAAAGTCCCATATCAATATCACGTATAGTTTTCAAGAAGTACTCGCTACAAACTTGTTTTTTGAAAATCTATTTTTAGCTGTGGCGGCCATCTTTAATTTCTGACCAACCTGAAATGTTGCTAGGATCATTTAGACATCAAGAGCAACATTCCTGTGAAGTTTCATGGAAATCCGTCAAGTAGTTTCAGAGGAGTATTCGCTACAAGTTTTTACTAAATAACTCTATGTAAACAAAGATGGCCGCTGGCAGCCATGTTTAACGTCGAATCAAACGATTTTCGACAAGGACCAACATCATGTCATGCTGATCATTTTAGTAAAAGTCCCATATCAATATCACTTATAGTTTTCAAGAAGTAGTCACTACAAACTTATTTTTTAAAAATCTATTTTTAGCTGTGATGGCCATCTTGAATTTCTGGCAGAACTGAAATTTTGCTAGGATCAATTAGACATCAAGAGCAACATTCCTGTAAAGTTTCATGACAATCCGTCAAGTAGTTTCAGAGGAGTAGTCGCTACAAGTTTTTACTATATAACTCTATGTAAACAAAGATGGGCGCTGAAAATCTATTTTTAGCCATGGGGGCCATCTTGAATTTCCGGCTGACCTGAAGCTAAGATCAATTAGACACGCAGAGCAACATTCATGTGAAGTTTCATGAAAACATCATTCCATACTGATCATTTAGTCCCATATCAATATCACTTATAGTTTTCAAGAATTACTAGTTACAAACTTGTTTTTTGAAAATCTATTTTTAGCTGTGGCGGCCATCTTGAATTTCCGACCAACCTGAAATTTTGCTAGGATCAATTAGACATCAAGAGCAACATTCCTGTGAAGTTTCATGGAAATCCGTCGAGTAGTTTCAGAGGAGTAGTCGCTACAAGTTTTTACTAAATAAGTCTATGTAACAAAGATGGCCGCTAACAGCCATGTTTAACATCGAATCAAAACGATTTTCGACAAGGACCGACATCATGTCATGCTGATCATTTTAGAAAAAGTCCCATATCAATATCACTTAGAGACTTCAAGAAGTAGTCGCTACAAACTTGTTTTTTAGAAATCTATTTTTAGATTTGGCAGCCATCTTGGATTTCACATCAACATGAATTTTTGCTAGGAGCAACTAGACTTCATGGGCAACATTTCTGTAAAGTTTCATGAAAATCCATCCAGTAGTTTCAGAGAAGTAGTTGCTACAAAAAAAAATTACGGACGGACAAACAGACAGACGGACGACGCAACACGGCATAAGCTCTGCCTATCTCCGATCAGTAGAGCTAAATATATACCAACCGGTGAAAATTTGAAATATTTGAAATAACTTCCAAAGCAATTAAGGGTCTAACCTTCTGTCATTTTAAAACCCATGAAAAAGTGGGAAACTAATGTTGAAATAATCATTCTTAACGTTATTTACACAAGATTCAGTTAACGTAAAGGTAATCTGGGCCGTTTTATGAAACAACTTACGACCATTTTGATCGTAAATCAATTTCTTAAATGCTTCAATATGAATTACACTTTTGAAATAAACTTGATTTCATTTTCTTATACAGGTGATATTTTTGGACTACGCGCACACGTGCTTGTCTGCATTGAATGGGTAGGTGAAAAAAGTGAACGATTTTAAAATTTGAAACTGATCTCAAGACGTTTAATACAACAGGGCCCTGGTCAAGATCACCCGCATAGTATACAGAGGTACTGTAATCATTGCATACTAACGACAATATGCTATCATACTTTTCTTGCAAATAGCCCAAACATTTTAAACTAACAAGAGGTCAATGACCTTGAAGCTCTACTGATTGATTTTGATTTCAGGAAGTAGTCGCTACAGACTTGTTTTTTGAAAAATTATTTTTAGCCGTGGCGGCCATCTTGAATTTCCGGCCGACCTGAAATTTTGCAAGGATCAATTAGACATCAAGAGCAACATTCATAATAATCCATCAAGTAGTTTCACAGGAATAGTCGCTACAAGTTTTCATTATATAACTCTATGTAAACAAAGATGGCCGCTGACAGCCATGTTTAACGTCGAATCAAAATAATGTTTGACTCTGATAACCATCATGTCATGCTGATCATTTTACAAAAAGTCCCATATCAATATCACTTATAGTTTTCAAGACGTAGTCGCTACAAACTTCTTTTTTAAAAAATCTAATTTTAGCTGAGGTGGCCATCTTGAATTTCTGGCCGATCTGAAATTTTACTAGGATCAATTAAACATTGAAGCAACATTCCTGTAAAGTTTCATGAAAATCTGCCACGTAGTTTCAAAGGATTAGTCGCTACAAGTTTTTACTATATAACTCCATGTAAACAAAGATGGCCGCTGGCAGCCATGTTTAATGTTGAATCAAAACATTTTTTGACAAGGACCAACATCATGTCATGCTGATCATTTTACAAAAAGTCCAATATCAATATCACTTATAGTTTTCAAGTAGTAGTCGCTACAAACTTGTATTTTGAAAATCTATTTTTAGCCATGGCAGCCATCTTGAATTTCCGGGCGACCTGAAATTTTGCTAGGATCAATTAGACATCAAGAGCAACATTCCTGTGAAGTTTCATGAAAATCCGTCAAGTAGTTTCAGAGGAGTAGTCGCTACAAGTTTTCATCATATAACTCTATGTAAACAATGATGGCCACTGGCAGCCATGTTTAACGTCGAATCAAAATAATGTTTGACTCTGATAACCATCATGTCATGCTGATCATTTTACAAAAAGTCCCATATCAATATCACTTATAGTTTTCAAGACATGGTCGCTACAAACTTCTTTTTTAAAAATCTATTTTTAGCTGTGGTGGCCATCTTGAATTTCTGGCCGATCTGAAATTTTGCTAGGATCAATAAGACATTAAGAGCAACATTCCTGTAAAGTTTCATGAAAATCTGCCACGTAGTTTCAAAGGATTAGTCGCTACAAGTTTTTACTATATAACTCCATGTAAACAAAGATGGCCGCTGGCAGCCATGTTTAAAGTTGAATCAAAACGATTTTTGACAAGGACCAACATCATGTCATGCTGATCATTTTAGAAAAAGTCCCATATCAATATCACTTATAGTTTTCAAGAAGTAGTCGCTACAAACTTCTTTTTTAAAAATCTATTTTTAGCTGTGGTGGCCATCTTGAATTTCTGGCCGATCTGAAATTTTGCTAGGATCAATTAGACATTAAGAGCAACATTTCTGTAAAGTTTCATGAAAATCTATTCAGTAGTTTCAGAGGAGTAGTCGCTACAAAAAAAAAGTTTACGGACAGACAGACGGACGACAGACGCCGCACCACGGCATAAGCTCTGCTGATCTCTGATCAGTAGAGCTAATGATTAAATATCATTTAATAGTAGGTTAATCAGTTTCTTTCACAATTTACATTAATTCTGGGGTTTTCCACAAAATTGGGAAGCGGCCCACTGGGCCTGTCCATTTCGGGGGAAAAACGTGCTTATTTCTCATTTTGGGAAACATGTAAGATTTCATCAATTGAGTTAATATGACAATATTATACTTTTTATATCTTCATCAATTATTTATTATAATTACCAGCCTCTCAGTCAGAACTGACTTGTCAGACAAAAAAACATTGCAATATTAATGCTTTTTCTCAAAATCTAGGACACTGCTGCTTTCTGATTGGGAAAAAAATCAGCCACAGTTGGGGAGAAAACAGTGAAGTTTTCAATTGGGAAGAGGCCTTCCTTTTACAGGCCTCTGTTACATAAGGGAACAAAGTACTTTATAAATGTCTTCACATTTTCTTTTACTCTGAACAAGTCCCTTGTTACTCTTCCATTTTTGATCTGATAAGTACTCGATGCAGGCCATTGCTTCTATCTGGAGCTGTTATACTATACTGAACCAAACAGCCAATGCCCCAGTAGACAATACCTTTAATGTATAAACTTATTATATGCCGAATGGTTCATTGGAGACTTCAATGATTTTTTTTAATTTACAGTCGTTATTGACAAGATATTTGTCTCGTTCAGAATGAAATTAGTTATTATTGAAATGTTAAAGGTATTGTCTACAGGTGTGTTAGCCGTTTGGTTCAGTATAGATCAGGGCTTCTAAAATCGCCGGTTTGTCGGTCCCCAGACCGAATTCTGTTTCTCCGGACCGATTTTCTTTTCAAAATCTCTTTTAAAATCGGTCCCAGATATTTTATCTATCGGTCGTTAAAAAATCTACAATTACCCTATACACTCCTTGAAATATGCCTTGCGGCAATATTCTTTGATCCATAACACGATTGTTTGTCACTCGCTGTGCGAAAGTAGGTCAATTTGGTCAATTTGGACTAAACCATTACCGATAGTAGGGAGTTTTCCGGAAGAGTCTATAGCCATGTAGCACGCCTTTGATGTGTGATCAGTGAAAGTGTCGGTTCACTGAAGCGAGTGTTACCGTCTGTGATTTCTTTGATATACCGTTAGTCGTAAGGTGTTAGCCTGTTTGCTTGTGTCGGTTTGTTTTTTTAAGTGGCCAAAGCTGGGACTGAAATTTGTTTGCGTCATTAAAATACGGAGATGTGTTAATTGTTTGTTTGATTTTTTTTTTACAATAACTTTAAGTATAATATTAAGGAAAGTGATCAAACCCGACACCGTTTTTTTTTTAAGTCGGACCGAAATTGTTTGCGTTAGTCGTAACATTTGGTATTAATTAAGCTAATTGATGAAAAACGATATTACTCAAATTTATGTAAAATCGTATATAATCCGCTAGATCGCGCATGTTAGTCCGCGTTTTATACCTACCCGGTTTATTAGACACTTCCGGTTCAATTCCTCAAATGATCAACAATTTTAATATTGAGTGAAAATTATTCATTCAGTAAAGCGAAGACATGATGTCAGTCATTAAAATGTACAAATTGTGATAAAGTAAGTTAGAAATAATACAAATATAATACAAACATACATTTTAAATAGTTCTCTATATCAATGACTGAACGGAAAAAAATCATGGTGCAGCTGACATGGTGGGTGGGGTACGGCGATTTTAGTGATTTTTTCAAAATAAGCGCGTTTCTTACGGCAGTTTAAAACCTGGACCGATTTGCATTTTAAAATTTTAGAAGCCCTGGTATAGATAATACTCTAATTTTTTCTGAATGGGATTTCCTTGTAGCTACAAACAGATAAGTCAACTTTTCTATGGAAAACAAATGTTACAAAATATTTAGTTAACTCTGGGTGATCAATCTATATTTGAGAATGTGGTCCATGTTAGCCATTTGACAATTTTGATCCGAGGTAAGTGGTGATAAGGCCTAAAAACAAAATATGTTTGTTTCCTGTAACCCGACCGACCGTGATTTTTACCCCGACTATATATTTTTTAAAACGGTAATTTCGTTTTTTCAGCCGTAAAAAAATCGCGATGATGACGAAAATGAATTATTATACCAGTCCCGTTGCTTAGCAATGACCGGTTCCGTTTTAGATTTTCAATGCATACGTCTTTTTGGCATTGAAAGTTGTCGATTTGAAGTTTGATTTTCTCATCAGAATCAAGTATACAAAGTCAAAAGCATACATAAATCTCAAGATAAATGTTTTAATTTATTTGTTGCGAAGAAATAAATTCAACTGAACACGCGTTTTACCTGCAACCCATATTCGCGGATTACACAAAATGTCTGCCATTCAATATTATCATGATGTTGTTTTTCAAAGCAGATAGACCTATTGCGAATATCGCTTGTTGTTTACATAAGCTACTGTAGACCGCAATGCACTCGACAGCTACACCAAGATGATTTGGGGTAGGAATACAGTCAACTTAGTCTATTCTGGTGTTATATATAATTTGAAAAAAAACTGGTACTGACATGGTCTTAAAAAAAAAAATCTGACCTACCGTCCAACAATTTTGGGCATGTTACAGGAAACATGACTATTTTTTTTAGGCCTAAAAACGTTTCAAATTTTAATAAGCCGTGCTTTTACTTTAGTGGGAACAAATTGGTGAGAATCTATGGCTTATACAACAGCAGTGTTTTTATCTAGAATGTGCGCACCTTCAACCATATCTTCTTTCTCTACTTCTGTCTCCTCTTCATCGTTCTTATGGTACGTCCTTAGTGTCCCCACCTCCATACTTGGGTCACGTGCATACACACGCTTCCACGATTGTTTTAGTTTGAAGTCTTTAACCTGCATGAACATAGAATCATAGTTTACTTATAGCATGATTCCACTGTCATTATACAAACAGGTAGTGTTGGGAATCGATCATCAGAATATTTAACCGACCGATGATCGATCATTAATCGATTAAACATGGCTGCTAAATATAACACAAGTGTAATCCTTTTTCAGACTATAATAAAGAAAAGAAACACATTTCAATTATGTTCTGGTAATAAAGCAGCTGAATGAAACTGACCAGCATTTATTTGAGGTGTAAGTTGTGATACCCCCTGGAGATATATGATTAATATTATATATTCTGTGATGAATTATAGAAATTTCTCAGTTTGAGAAAATCTATAACATATCCCTTCCTCTACTGTGCTATCTTGCCTAGTGTGCAAGATAGCACAGTAGCCAACTGTTATGAACTAAATGATAGACGTCACGATATTACGTCATGATATTACTCCGCGCTGTCGCCAAAGGAGTGACAGAAGAAGGAATACTTGTGTCAAAAGACGAATGGAAAGAAATTCATCACAGAATATATATTATATAGTTTAATTAACATTTTAACTGATTAATCGGAACAACACTACAAACAGGTTATTTTACAGTACAATTTAAAACCATGAATTGTCAGTATTTTCAGTTCTGTAGCATCTATTGTGTGAATATACTTATTGCATAACTTGCAGTATGGGAGCGCAATGATTTATTGCATAACTTGCAGTATGGGAGCGCAATTATTTGTTTCACTCTTTTGGAAATGGCACCAGTACGCGTTCAATTGGGAAAATTCGCTTGTTTTTACTTAAATTGGGAATCTGTCACTATCAAACTAAAGCACCATTGTATGTTTATAAAATATTGTAAAAACACATTACCATGTATATACATGCACAGTGCAGTAGTCTATGATCTTTTTTTTTCATTATTACCAGCTATTTTTAATTACTACTTTGTTTCTTCATCTTTCATCAGTTTTTGCGCACAATATGACATATTTATATGTCGACGTGCCGTAAAACACCATTCATTCATTCCAGGCCCATTGTTGATTATGCTTTATGGTGCATTTGACTGTTAATGTAGACCTTGGTTCTAAGTCTCATCTGAAGGACTTAGTGCTATTGTAACAAATTATATATGGATTACACTATTTGCAAACCTTTACATATCCGTTGATGGGTATTTTCAGTTCTGGGTTAATCTCTAGCGGGCATTTCCAGGCTGTTGGTCGTACTTGTCGCGACTGGAAATGTGCCAATGCTGGCAGAGCCTCTCTGTGAATAAAGTGTAGATTGTAGATGTAGATTATTCAAACTGGTTAATTGACGGTACTATTTAAAAAATGTGCAATGTACGAATAAAGATATGCCATAAAAAGAAAATATGGCCTGACAGCAGGCACAAAACATTATCAGTTACCATCAACTACCCTTATTTCATTATTATCCTTTTACCGAGACATTACACGGCGATCTTTCAGTAGTTATCAATCATTAAAATTAACATCTCGATATATTAATCCAACTTTAAATTTACTTGCATAGACTGAAATAACATAAAAAATCTGAATTTTTCATCTTTTCTCTGTATATGCTACCATCTAGTTTAAATATATACATTAGCAGTGCAATGTATTAAATCAACAATTACTAAGATGCAATAAACAGTTTGCTTTGAACTATTCAAACAATCATTAATAACAAATTGAAAATAGTTACACAGAAAAACGGAACGCCGCAAGTTTTAACAAATTTATAAAGGTTGCCGCACATAGCTCTAAGCAACTCACTTACTTTCACTTCTATATCTGCCCAAATAGAACATAAAGTCTCTGGGAGCTGCACTAAATTGTTTGTTTCTTTCCTTTTACTCGTTCGGAATCGTACACTCATGAAAATTGCATGCCTCCAATCAAAAAAAAGAATTCTCCATAATCGAAATCATCAATTGGATAATCTGTATATCTGTTAAAGCCAAACGTATGTTAGTGGTCACCTCTATTAAGCAACCACCTGTCTTAAGCAATCACATTTTCTATATCCCGTTTAAACAATGTTAATATAAATCAACCTTTATTAAGCAGCTACCTGCCTTTAAAGGTCACTATTGGTCTTTCACTTGAGTGGCTGCTTAAGACAGGTTTGACTGTATATTATAAATAAACACTATTTTCTCAGACATACGTGAAGGAATAGCATTCCCCATCCACCTCTGTGAGTATGTGCTTCACCATTGCCTCTCCCGCCCTCTGCTGGGGCGTCTTGGCCTTCGCCTCTCCGTTGGATGCGCCTCCTGTAGCTGTATCCCCACCACCATCCTCATCATCGTCAAAATCTGGGCCACTGGAATTGGCAAAAGTAAACATGTAAGAATATAACTTTGTATGCTGCACGCTCCATTCAGTGATTTATCATGCAGATATGCACTTTTCTGCCTAATAAAGGGGTGACCTATTAAATTTTGCTTTATTAGGCAAGTTGACCAATAAAGCATATCAATGCGGAATCCCTCGGCGTTTATTGTACGTAACGTTATCTGACGTCATGCACGTAACTTTGCCTGACGTCATAAAACAAACAACAAGAGGTCAATGACCTTGAAGCTCTACTGATTGATTTTGATTTCAGGAAGTAGTCGCTACAGACTTGTTTTTTGAAAATCTATTTTTAACCGTGGCGGCCATCTTGAATTTCTGGCCGACCTGAAATTTTGCTAAGATCAATAAGATATAGAGCAACATTCCTGTGAAGTTTCCTGAAAATCCGTCCGGTAATTTCAAAGAAGTAGTCGCTACAAGTTTTCATTATATAACTCTATGTAAACAAAGCAGCCATGTTTAAGGTCAAATCAAAACGATTTTCGACAAGGACCAACATCATGTCATACTGATCCTTTTAGAAAAAGTCCCATATCAATATCTCTTATTGTTTTGAAGAAGTAGTCGCTACAAACTTATTTATTTTAAATCTATTTTTAGCTGTGGCGGCCATCTTGAATTTCCGGCCGACCTAAAAATTTTCTAGAATCAACTAGACACCAAGAGCAACATTCCTGTGAAGTTTCATGAACATCCGTCAAGTAGTTTCAGAGATGTAGTCGCTACAAGTTTTTACTATATAACTCTATGTAACCAAAGATGGCCACTGGCAGCCATGTTTAACGTCGAATCAAAATAATTTTCCACAAGGATCTACATCATGTCATGCTGATCATTTTAGAAAAAGTCCCATATCAATATCACTTATAGTTTTCAAGAAGTAGTCGCTACAAACTTATTTTTTAAAAATCTATTTTTAGCTGTGACGGCCATCTTGAATTTCCGGCCGACCTGAATTTTTTTTAGGATCAATAAGACATCAAGAGCAACATTCCTGTAAAGTTTCATGACAATCCGCCAAGTAGTTTCAGAGAAGTAGTCGCTACAAGTTTTTACTATATAACTCTATGTAAACAAAGATGGCCGCGGCAGCCATGTTTAACGTTGAATCAAAACGATTTTTGACTAGGATCAACATCATGTCATGCTGATCATTTTAGAAAAAGTCCGATACCAATATCACTTATAGTTTTCAAGAAGAAGTCGCTACAAACTTGTATTTTAAAACTCTATTTTTAGCTTTGGCGGCCATCTTGGATTTCACATCAACATGAATTTTTGCTAGGATCAACTAGACTTTTTGGGCAACATTTCTGTAAAGTTTCATGAATATCCATCTAGTAGTTTCAGCTGTGAAGTCGCTACAAATAAAAGTTTACGGACAGACGGACGGACGGACGCCGGACGCCGCACCACGGCATAAGCTCTGCTGATCTCTGATCAGTAGAGCTAAAAAACAACAACACGGCGACGTCCTCGATAAGCGTACCATTCTGAGAAATAGGTAATATTAGTAATTCATACAGAAAATATGGATAATCTACATGATAAATAGAATATTATGTCAGTGCCTTTTACTATCAAGTTTATTAGGCTCGGCACAAAACGAAGAATGGCTCGGCAAAGCCTCGCCATTCTTCGTTTTCTAAGCCTCGCCTAATAAACTTGATAGTAAAAGGCACTGACATAATATTCTGTTTATTTACCAGTGATTTTTGAGTCAAATACTAAGAAAGTATCAAGTTGTGGGGGAAAAAAAAGATAGCGCTTTTCAAGCTAAAAAACAGGAAATATTGCTCTTAATGTGTATGGACTGTCCAAAAAAACCAACAGTTACATAATTTCAGCAGTCAGCACAGAGCACTACAGTGATACTAACATGACATTGAGTTCTGTCCCTGAGTTCTTGATACCGCCAACTATCGTGTCCACCTGATCATCCCCGAACTCACCACCCAGGTCAGACATCAGAATGAGTCGCTTGAAACCAAAACCTTTCTTTCCTCTGAAAAACAGTAAACATGACTGTATTCATTTTTTTATATATAAATCTCCTGAAATTAAAAATTTCTTCCATTTCATGTAAAACAATGTGTAATCATTTTTTATGTGATCTCCTGAAATTAAAACTGGTCTTCCCTCTGGAAAACTGCTACTGGTGTGAAAGAATGTAATGATCTCTTGCAATAAAACCTTTCTGCCTTTTTATAGAAACAGCAATGCCAAAAAAAGAATCATGGGTATCCGTTTCAGATTGCGAACTTCCGACCCTCGGTATTCTGTTCCCATCGGGAACTCAGCAGAGCACTGGTGCCGATAATTGAAATTAACTGTTGATAGTTTATGTATAGAAAATATCGCAGTTCAAAAGGTCCTGGGAGTTTATGTTGACAGAACTTTGTCTTGGAATGTACAAATAGCCAAAATGTGTTCCAAACTCAATTCTAAAATTGCCTTATTGAAACATATATCTTACTATTTAACATATGATATGAAAATTATGTTTTATAATGGCTATGCCTACATCATGTCTACATTTGATTATTGCTGTACTGTATGGGGTAAAAGCAAAAAAATAGAAGGAGCTAGAATAATATTAAACAAACCTTTTCGAACTAATTCTAAGGATATGTTCATTGAACTTCAGTGGATTTCTTTTCATAACAGATGTCATTATCATACTGGTGTGTTGATATATAAGTCAATAAACAATTTATCTCCTAATTACATATCACAACTTTTGACATTCTCATGTAATAATAGGTATAATCTAAGATCAGCTACACAAAATGATCTTGTTACACAAAAGCCGCAAACTAAATACATGAAAGACACCTTTAGCGATTTTGGTCGACACGTTTGAAACAATATACCGGTCGACATACGTTCTCTTCCTACTATCCAGTCATTTAAATATAATTATAAAATGTTTATTGCAAAATGCACATTAACATGAATGATTTTTTTTTTTTTTGGCTTGGATATATAATTATGTACATTATGTACGACTTCTAAGATTTCTTCTATATTCAAATATAACTGAGTGTTTGTCGAAGATTGAATGCTTTTATTGTTAGTGTATTGTTAAAAAACACTAATGTTTGTTAATTTATATACAGAAGGCCGCATTGAAAATATGATGTCTGTATCTTGATAGTATGTCATAATGTGTTATCCTTCTTTAAATAAAGAATTTATTATTATTATTATTATTATTATAATAAGTTATGGATCTCCATGAAAGATCCTTATAATACATACTGTGTAGCATTCACAAGGTGGTCCATCCCGACTACGATTCCATCCAAAACTAGGTCACCGTTAAGGAACATAATTATAAGCAATAATTTGAACATACATTACTTGACAAATCACAGAGGGCTTTTTTTCGGAAATAGGGGAAGAGGCCAAGGCCCTTCAATAAGGGGGGAAAAAAAGCGGTTTTCGAGTTAAAGGGGGAAAATAAAGCGATTACGAAATAAAGAGGGCAATAGTGTATTAGGTAAAAATTGAAGATTTGGGTGTGCAAATATGCAAAAGATATTTTTATTTAGATAAACTGTCTTCTATAAATGTATCCCAGACATCATAATGTTGACAAAGTTAGAGGGGGAATAAACATTTTTTAGGGGAATTTTCTCAGCCAAAGAGGGGAAAAAAGTAGTCTTTTGCTATATTGGCCCGTGTTTAGAAAGGGAAAAAAGCCCTGTCACATAATCATGATTTTTATTCCACCTTTTAATAAATTAACTATCCAACAATATTTACTACGACAAATTGAAAATACAGAGCATACATATTACAATGTTAACTAGTATTTAAACTACAAAATAAGGAATGTCTTTGAAATTGTGTGTTGTAACATCAAGCAGACTGCGCATTGTATATGAGTCGGTCCATCTCAATTCAACGAATGGCCCATGCACTTTTGTCTCAGATTTGTCTCATATTCACATTATATTTTCTATATCCATTTCTAAGAACAAATCTGAAATTTTAGCTCTCTACTACAAGTAGTTCATGAGATATGGCCATTTTAGTATGGATGGTAGTTGCCCGATTTCGCTTGGAAATCATGCCGTCATTTTTAGCGGCATTTTCAGCCTTTCATATCTCAAAAAATAATAGACGTAGATGGCTGATATTTTTTTGTAGCTGTTAACAGGAACCTAGAGACCCTATAAGTATCAATCTGTCTACTTTGGGACGACTTTGGACGATGATGCTTTGCAGCTGAAGTTGCTGGAATTTACTATCTTGCCTTACGAACCGCCATATTTGACACCAAAAAAAATAATTTTGTATCCAGTACAGACTTCAATCTTTTTTAGAGCTATCATCAACATGCTAGCTGTGCACACATGGAATAGCACAGCTATAAATGTATTAGTTGCAGTGTAACATCTCTCTTAATTTTGAAAAAAATATTATTTCGAATATTTTTGGTAAAATGGAATGTAAAAATTTCTTATGTGGGTATATAACACAGTATATTTTATTGTATATCGATACACGTCTCTGAATATTTCTTCTGTATTGGCCAGTGCCCTTAAGCAAATGAAACAAGTGAATACGTCGCACAATATTTTAACTACGTACCTACCCACAAATAAAAATCCTTGGGAAGGATCACAGCAAACATTTTTTTCTAATGATGGCCTAATATTGTATTGTCATAATGACTCATTGTGATGACAAAGGATACAGTCACCAGAGATGTTGCTGGGGTGGATGTCGTTTTGCACCAGCTGCAGGAAGTCGAAGTCCACAATGCCGAGAGGGCTGGCTATGGAGATGTTCTCGTAACTCTCGCCATCAGCCAGCGGGTTGTCCGTGTCAGCGGTACCAATCAGAATCAACGACACTTCATCTTTGGATTCAGCAAACATCTGTGACAAAAATACAAGATTGCAATTATATACCTTATATTGCTTATGTTTTAGTAAAGAAAAATGGTTGCAATCATAGGCATTTTTGTGTAAATATGTAATCTGGTCTTCGATTTCAAGTAAACGTTTGTTTTGTTCTCAAACTGTTGTCATCCGCTCAACATAAACATCTACCTGTGAAATTTCATGAACACGACCAGGGCACTAGTCAGCTTTTATGGGGACTGGGGCCAGAGCCCTCAGGAAGGGAATGTTTGCGATGTTTTCATATCAAAGGGGAAGTTCTAAGAAACACAAATTAGTGTTTTTTTTATTATTCAAGTGGCACCAAGAATGTACCATTCCACATTACAAAAAGTATGCTGTTTTCCTGTATAGGAGTTTAAAATTTTGTCATAAAAAAAGAAACACAAAAAAAAGGGGAGGGGAATGGGGCCGAATTTCGGCCCCTAAAATGGCCGATCAAGTGCCCTGACGCCAACAGACGTTGAAGAGTCGTTTTCATGATCGGGCCATGCGACCTTGATATTTTACCTTCTGACTCCAAAATGAGTACAGGTCATCTCACCATGGAAAGTCTATCCTTGACCTTTCATTATATTATCACAAATGGAACCAAACTGATTATAGATGGATAGACAGACAAGTGGTTTAAATATGGCCCCGCTTGTAATAAGCTGACATTTTATTTTTTGAAATATTTTGTCTTTTTTTTTGTAACTAGTACTGGAGCTGCTAATTTAGAGAAATAAAGAAAAATAAATAAAATTGCATAATTTTTCTTAACTAAAACCATAACTGTTGCTAAAGGCTGACAAATATACCCCGCCTCTTTCTCTTTCATCCTCTACTTAAAAGCACAAGTAAAATTGTCTTCGTAATCACATTTCTGAATCATCAGAAATATAGGTATACAAGATTTAAACATTCTGGTTTATGCCCATCCTATAAAAAATGAACTGTGAAATAGCCTAGAGCGAGGAAATACCGGTTTTAACAATAGCATCCCTTTAATTTAGCTGACCTTGCAATCAGCTGTTTATTGCGTGTGTAAAATCAGTGTAGCATGAGCAACTGACTATTAGTGACTGGAATCAACTGGATTATAGAACCGACCGGTGTTTTATCACGATGCAAAATTATAAGGTAACTCGTGCTTTATGAATATGAAATATTGATTTAAAATACCAAACACTTGCTTAATATATTGTTATCTGTAATGAAATAGTTCGAGAGAATCAATGTATACATGGTAATGTGTTTGCCAAGTATACACTAATGCTTTCAGGGCACGAAAATTCCACTTGTCCACTTGTATTGACGAATGAAATTCGAATTTGGACGAGTGAAACCTATGAATCGGTTGTCCGAGAGGACGAGTACCATTTCAGTAGAAAGAAAACAACAAAGAAAATACTTCTTACATAGTTTATTAAGCGATTAAATACTGAAAATAGTTGCAACTCTGTTCATAAAATGCAATTTAAGTCAACCGGATGTTGGGAAATGGACGCATTTCCGTTTTCGGACATTCTGCCCCGTTGTTCTAAGTTCACGGAGCGCGAATGTTACGGTATTTGATGTTATACAAATAACACTTTCAAGGTGGAAATCTTATAATAAAGACAGATGGGCCAACTTTGGAAAATTATAATCCAACAGAAAGTATTGTAAAATGCTAAATTCTGGGAAAGGGATAAGATATACAAAAGGACACGTGTGCACAGGCCCCATGGGCAAATATAGTCCAACGAGGCAACAGTCCGTCTCTACCCCTGATAGTGATTCAGATGAGATCAACGTGGGGTGTAAGCCAGAGTAACTGTAAATCATGATCAGGCTATATAGTGAAACATAATTTTCAGTTATATAAAAACAACACAACATTATGATGTTTCCCTTTGGTTTATTTATATAATAGTGTTACATGAAGGTACATGTATCTGACTATTTTGACTTATGAACTTTTACAGATATCCTATAAGGATGTGTAACATGTCAGTGCCACTCGTACAGGACGAGTATACAGTAAAATATTTTTCGTCCCCTGCTGCTTTTGATTCACAGTGAACAATTCCCAATGCACATATGAGTCTGGGGTCAATTCTATCGTAAATGTTTACTTCTTGTAATAGTTTTTCTTGTTTTTGTATTGAGATTAACCAGCTTGTGCAATGCAGATAATGAATAGCCTACTGCAAGAATTCCATCAAAAATAAACGCTTTAATAGAATGACGGCTATTGTTTCGCATAGACTATTACTTCTTTGCCAGTATACATCCAAACAGAGATTTACCGTGTGATTGTTGTACCCACCTTGCGTTGTAGGATCATGGTTATGGCTTCCAGGGCTGTCTGTAAGGGTGTGGCCACACCTGGGGGTGCCTGGTTCATGGATGGACCAATGTCCAGCACAATTGCTATAGCTTCCTGAAAAACAGTGACACAATAACAAGGTGTAGACCCAAGTGGAAGGTCTGCCGTCACTACTAAATATTGGCCGTCATACATAGCCAAAAATGTGCTGAACAAAGACCCTAAATATCGAACAGCCTACGCTCACTTCTTCAACCATCAACTTGACTGTTACAGGTGTTCATGATTGAGCATGGAATTACATTCATACTGACACAATGTCATCGTGTGTTCAACTCCACCCCATTCCTCGCTAAAAGTGAACAAGAGTGTGAATATATAATGAGTAGTACATCTGTCGACCCACTGTAGTCGCAGTAGCAAGCGATCTTTAAACACACAAATAAATGTTGTAGTCTACATCATTGTTTTTTGAATGTGTATGAAAGGTCTTGCGCAGCCTTGCATTGAAAATAACGCAATATTAAACGCAGTGAACGATGCTTGATGGTTCATGACAAATTAGCACAACGATTTATTTTTAGTGGCCGATCATTATTCTCACATCTCCGGAGTTAAAATGTCCGCACGGTTTTACCCAACTCTGGCAAGCGAGAATGTCGATCATATGAATTAATTGTATTTCGTGCACTTACTGTAGTTTCGGCCTATTTCTAATAAATTAGACTTGAATATGGTATTTTGAAAGTAATTACTTCCAACACTGCTGGGGACAGCCAAAGTTATTTTCGCAGAGTGGAATACATCAACATCCAATAGCGAAAAGGTGAGTCTTTAGAAGTACATGTACTCAGTGTTATGTTATGATATTGATTTTGGTCACGTGAGACTTGTAAGCGGGACGAGTGGGAGGTGTCAACTAGTTTCAATTCACTGAGTACTTCCATTTTATTGGACGGCGTCATCGGTTGTTTAAATGTCTGATGCGTCAAACATCCATTGACACAAGCGAAGTATTTCCATGCTCAATCGGGAACGGTTGTATATTCTGGAATTGGCAACATGATCACCTAGCAACATAGCTATATTTGTAAGAATTGACCAAAGCAACACAGAAATACGTAAAAAACAAGAAATCCGTGGATTCACATGTCTCGCCTAACGGGGGCTGGACTTAAAAATAAAAAGGTCAATGATGCTTAAATGAAAGTTTGTAAACATTTTAGTAACTAAAAACAATCAAGTTTGCCGTTTGCTGAGATGATATTTAAGTGCATTTGTTTAAAAACAAAATGCCTTTCTATTAAAAACAAGAGGCCCAAGAGGGCCTGTGGATAAATGGCTAAAACGGCTCTTACATCAAGGGTTGTCGACATAAAATTCCTATCAGTAGGTCAAGGTCATAGATGAAATCCAGGCATCCAAAAATACAATGCAACACCGAAGACACAACTATGTCAAAATAGAATATGTTTTCTTCCAAAGATTAAGCTATAAATTAGGTTTAAAACATCTAGTGCATAATTCTAGTTCATGAGAAAGTGATGTAAATGTAACAATTAAAGTTATCTGCCCTTTGCTTGGATGGTGAAAGTCACATCCACATTTCGAGGGCTCGGCGCAAGACTATGGTAACTGCACTTTTTGTCAAAATGACTTTTTCAGGTTTTTGTAAGTACTTTAGTCATTTACATAACCTGACAAAATATTATAGAAATATCTAAAGGTTTATTTGAAAATTCTAGAAAATGCAATACTATTGTAACTGAATTTGATATATTTTTTAACGCAATACTATTGTATGTAGACTTACAACAGTATTGCACTTGAAAAAACACAATAGCTGTATCGTAAGTATTGTACAAGACTATGGCAACTGCATAGTATTGCATGGAAAATGTATTGCATGAAAAAATTTTACAAATCATAAATGTGTTTTTTTAATAAATAATATAAAATGGAACCAAAGGTATAAAAAAACACTTTCTTGCCAAAAAATAATGTGTCCCTATTTAAAAAATATAATATAAATATATTAAAATATAAAAAAAAAAAAAAAAAAAAAAAAAAAAACTTTTTGATATTTTATAAGATTTCTTTTAAGAGGAACTGAATTTAAAACGTATGTATATCGTTTTCATTTTTGAAAGCCTTACAGTAAATCCCAATACAATATAAAATGAACATTTTATTATATAAACAATTAACCAAAATAAGATTGGGTGGGTTTTTTGCCTATGTTGAGGTATTAAATAAAGTAACTGTTATGTCAGTCTCTGATGATGAAGAATCTGCATTGTCTGTTTCTATTTCTGATGAAAATAGTCTTGTTTGATTTGACCAGTCCTAACCATTCTGAAAATAGTTTAATTGACAATCGATGTAAAAATCCTGCCAATGTTGATACAGTTCAGTCGAGTCGCATAGTCAGGAGGGTGGTAGCACTGATACAGTTCAGTCCGGGTCGCATAGTCAGGGGGTTGGTAGCACTGATAGAGTTCTATCTGAGTCGCAATGTCAAGGTAGTGGTAGCACTGATACAGTCCAATCCAGGACACATAGTCATGGGGTTGGTAGCACTGAACCAGTTCAGTCTGAGTCGCAAAGTCACGGTTGTGGTAGCACTGATACAGTTCAGTCCGGGTCGCATAGTCCGGGGGTTGGTAGCACTGATACAGTTCATTCTGAGTCGCAAAGTCAAGGTTGTGGTAGCACTGATACAGTTCAGTCCAGGTTGCATAGTCAAGAGAGTGGTAGCACAGATACAGTTCAGTCCGGATCACATAGTCGGTGGGGTGGTAGCACAGATACAGTTAAGTGTGAGTCGCAAAGTCTAGGGGGTGGTAGCACAGATACAGTTCAGTCTGAGTCGCAAAGTCAAGGGGGTGGTAGCACAGATACAGTTCAGTCTGAGTCACATAACGAACCAGGACATTCAAGAAACGGGAAGTAGGTTACAAATGACATAGGTACAAAGAGTAGGGAAAGAAAAGAAATCCAACAAAATGAAAAATAAACATTTCAAAACAAAATCGAAACTCGGGCTCAAGTTACAAATCTCTGTATTCTGGGAAAACACATAGTGGAAAATAATGAAGGAAGGTTGCGGTCAAAAATGCAAATTTAAATGTAAGAACAATACTTCTGAAGAGGACCGTGAGCACATTTTTCACACCTTTTGGAGACTTGGAGATATTAATAAACATTTTATTGACATATATTCAAATTAAAAGAAAAACAAGAGGCCCAAGAGGGCCTGTGGACGCTCTACTGGCTATGTTGGCTCTTATAACATCAATGAAGCGAGTGACTTTACGTTTTTTTGAAAGTTTCGGGCAAAAACCAGCTTTTTAACTAAATCAAGGGCCATAACTAAAGAACCTGGTAAAGTTTGGTAAAGATCAGATGAAAAATGAAGGCCATACCGTATTAACGAGGCAAAATATAGCATTTTTAACTAAATCAAGAGCCATAATTCCTCTGTTACTGGTCCGACTGGTCCAACATAGAGCTAAAAAAATAAAATATATATATATATATATATATATATATAAAGGAATAATTTCCAAAAAAAATAAATGAAAAAATAAAAATAAAAAAATAAAAAATAAAAATAAAAAAATAAACAAAAAAATAATAATAATAATAATTAAAATAAAATTAATAACAATATAAAAAAGACAGTAGTAAAAGCTGTTAAAGTTTGGCAAAGATCAGATGCAAAATGAAGGCCCTATCGAGCGACAAGGCAAATTATAGCATTTTTAACAAAATCAAGGGCCATAACTCCGCTGTTACTGGGCCGATCTGGTTGTTTTTCGAACCTGACAAAGCTTTCATAGACATTAACAATCTGGTGAAGTTTGGTAAAGATCGGATGAAAAATGAAGGCCCTATCGTCTTAACGAGAAAAAATATATCATTTTGAAGTAAATTAAGGGCCATAACTCCGATGTTGCTGGTCCGATATGGCTGGATTTAGAACTTGTTCGAGCTTTCATTGATATTAACAATCTGATTAAGTCTGGTAAAGATCGGATGAACAATGAAGCCCCTATAGTCTACAGTAACGAGGCAAAATATAGCATTTTTAACTAAATCAAGGGCCATAACTCCGCTGTTACTAGTCAGATATGGCTGGTTTTCAAACTTGTCCAAGCTTTCATTGATATTAACAATCTGATCAAGTTTGGTAAAGATCGGATGAACAATGAAGCCCCTATCGTCTTAACGAGGCAAAATATAGCATTTTCAACTAAATCAAGGGCCATAACTTCGCTGTTACTGGTCCGATATGGCTGTTTTTCAAACTTGTTCAAGCTTTCAACGACATTAACAATCTGATAAAGATTGGTAAAGATCGGATGAACAATGAAGCCCCTATCGTCTTACCGATGCAAAACATAGAATTTTTAACTAAATCAAGGGCTACAAC
The DNA here is from genome assembly GCA_037043455.1 of Cyrtodaria siliqua. Taxonomy (NCBI): domain Eukaryota; kingdom Metazoa; phylum Mollusca; class Bivalvia; order Adapedonta; family Hiatellidae; genus Cyrtodaria; species Cyrtodaria siliqua. Next base: position 32,568 of record JAWPHD010014993.1, on the reverse strand, counting down.
TCCGCTGATACTAGTCCGATATGGCTGGTTTACGAACTTGTCCGAGCTTTCATTGATATTAACAATGTGGTAAAGATAGGATGAAAAACGAAGGCCCTATTGTCTTAACGAGGCAAAATATAGCAATATAGCATTTTTAACTAAATCAAGGACCATAACTCCGCTGTTACTGGTCCGATCTGGCTGGTTTTCGAACTCATCCGAGCTTTCATTGATATTAACAACCTGTTAAAGTTTGGTAAAGATCGGATGAAAAATGAAGGCCCTATCGTCTTAACGAGGCAAAAGTTAACAACGGACGGACGACGGACGGACGGACGACGGACAACTCGGCATCCCATAAGCTCTGCTGGCCTTCAGCCAGTAGAGCTAAAAAATAAAAAAAAATAAAAAAATCAATAAATAATAATAATAATTAAAAATTAAAATTAAAATTTAAAAAAAAAATAAAAAAAAAAAATAAAAAAATATATTAAAAAAAATTAATAAAAATAAATTACAAAAAAATATATCAAATAAAAATAATACTAATATAAAAATAAAGTCATAAAATCTGGTAAAGTTTGGCAAAGATCAGATGCAAAATGAAGGCCCTATCGTATGACGAGGCAAATTATAGCATTTTTAACAAAATCAAGGGTCATAACTCCGCTGTTACTGGTCCGATCTGGCTGGTTTTCGAACTTGACCAAGCTTTCATAGACATTAACAATCTGATATAGTTTGGTAAAGATCGGATGAAAATTGAAGGTCCTATTGTCTTAACGATGCAAAATATATCATTTTGAACTAAATCAAGGGCCATAACTCCGATGTTACTGGTCCGATAAGAATGGTTTTCGAACTTGTCCGAGCTTTCATTGATATTAACAATCTGATAAAGTTTGGTAAAGATCGGATGAACAATGAAGCTCCTATAGTCTTAACGAGGCAAAATACAGCATTTTTAACTAAATCAAGGGCCATAACTCCGCTGTTTCTAGTCCGATATGGCTGGTTTTCGAACTTGTCCAAGCTTTTATTGATATTAACAATCTGATCAAGTTTGGTAAAGATCAGATGAACAATGAAGCCCCTATCGTCTTGAGGCAAAATATAGCATTTTTTAACTAAATCAAGGGCCATAACTCCGCTGTTACTGGTCTGATATGGCTGGTTTTCAAACTTGTTCGAGCTTTCAATGACATTAACAATCTGATAAAGATTGGTAAAGATTGGATGAACAATGAAGCCCCTATCGTCTTAACAATGCAAAATATAGCATTTTTAACTAAATCAAGGGCCACAACTCTGCTGTTACTAGTCCGATCTGGCTGGTTTTCGAACTTGTCCGAGCTTTCATTGATATTAACAATGTGGTAAAGTTTGGTAAAGATAGGATGAAAAATAAAGGCCCTATCGTCTTAACGAGGCAAACTTTAGCAATATAGCATTTTTAACTAAATCAAGGGCCATAACTCCGCTGTTACTTGTCCGATCTGGCTGGTTTTCGAACTCATCCGAGCTTTCATTGATATTAACAACCTGTTAAAGTTTGGTAAAGATCGGATGAAAAATGAAGGCCCTATCGTCTTAACGAGACAAAAGTTAACAACAGACGACGGACGACGGACGGACGGACAACTCGGCATCCCATAAGCTCTGCTGGCCTTCGGCCAGTAGAGCTAAAAACCAGAAAATCAAACGGCTCAGAGATTCATCCACATTTAATAGTTTGGACTTTGCCATCTTCAAATTTGGGGTAAGTATTCAGGTCTGTAAAACATTCTTCTTGGCAACACTAAGCATAAGTGACCAAATGGTTGAAACTGCACATAAAAAGAGAAATTCTGTTGGGGTTTGCCAAGATGACCAATGGGGTCGGCATGACTCCCCCACCAAACAGAACGCCCGAAAATCAGAAAGAAAGGGTAAGAAATCCTATCAAATCCTTCAATACTATTGAGAGTCATTACTGTAGAAAGGACAGTAATAAAAGCTATCTTCCTGCAGGACTAAGTCTTGCAAAAATGTATAGGTTGTACTGTGAAGAGTGTGACGGTGAAGGGGTTGCAAAGGTGTCAATGGGTTTTTATGACATATTGAACACTGAATTTATTTTGGCCTTTCACAAACCAATAAAGGACCAATGTGATGTCTGTGTGAGTTATGAAAAAAAAAGGGTCCAGTCTATTCTGTGAACTTGTTTTACAGACGGCGCTCAAAGCCCAAATTTACTGATCAATTTTTGAAGAGACTGAGCACAGATGGGAATCCAATTGCAAAAGCAAAGTAATTAAATAGATCTATCGACACTTTGTAAAATGGGATAATTTCAAGTGTCCACCGTCCTTTTTTTTTCTGGCATGGCGCAGTCGGTAGAGCGGTAGATTTGTAACCGGGTTCAATTGTTTCGTCGGTGTGTTCTTGGGCAAGACATTTTCCCTTAGCCTTGTCCGTTGGAGAGGGGCGTAAACCGAGCGGTCCCGTGTATCGGTCTATCCTCCGAGCATGTTAAAGAACCATAGGAAACTATTTGATAATAAGAGTAGGGTACGGTTCCCGGATTCCTATGTATCCTTCCCCTCTCTCTGGGGCGGCTCTAAATAACCTATACTGTGTTGATGAGCCGTTAAACAACATTCATTCAATTCAATTTTTACGTTTGCCCCATGAAATGGATGATTAATAACGGACATAAAATAAAAATTAACAATGTACAATAAAAGTACACTACTGCTATGTTTGATAATTTTTTATTTTTTTTTAAAGACTGATCCCTATGATAATTCAAAGTTAACCAAAATCATAGTTATAGATTTAGTGTTTGTTGAGGCTAATGAGATATGAAATTATTGAACTTGCATGTTCATGTTAAATATTAATATGAATGAGTACATAATAAGCCATCTTATTAAATACCTATTTATTCTCTAATTAATGTTTAATGGAAAGAGAGCATGCATATTGTTCATATTATGAAGTTTGCCAGCTTTTTTGAAAATATTTGTGGACAATAAATGTATTGTTTTTTGACTACCGGTAGTTTAATATTAATGTAATGCTTCATCTTTGTCATTAAACATAATTTAAGAGTTCCTTAAACATTTGTCATGAAATAACATTGTTATGAACAAGATAATATAATATTGATAAATATGTGAACATTGTATGGCAAATGTTAACTAAATAGAATTTATTTTTAAAACGGTTTCATTTTTATGATGCTTTAGGACTGGTCAAATCAGTAATTGTTGTCACCAAAATAATTTGATCGTAAAAAATTATAAAAAATGTTACTATTTATTGAAATTTGATAAATAATATTGCACTCCTTACCCTGTACAGAACTTGGAAGAATTTAAATATACAAATTAAATAACCTAGTATTATTATCTGAGATAAAATAATGTCATTGATCTTATATTATTGAAGTTGATTTTGGATATTTTAATCTACTGTGCATTTCAGGATGCCTGTGCGTCAAATATGAATCAAGATTTTTTTTATTGCTTACTTTGTTTTCATACCTGATATGGTTAGAAAGAACGAAGGATCTGTTTGCAATCCTGTCATAGCCATACTGTATGCTTCACAAAGGCTAAAATTCATTTTGACCCCATTGTTTCCATTGTAAAAATTAAAACAACATGGCGACGTTATTTTTTAGAAATTGTCGTCTGCACATGTCTGTTTCTAGGGTTCAGATGTACCAAGTAAAACGTATGTTGTTGTTGTTCAATGTTCAGCACCTCTGGCAATCAATAATACTTATCCTTTATTTTGAAAAGAAAACCATTATATCTAGCAAATAAGGGAAGGTAAATAGTATACTGCGGTTATAATTTGTAATTTACACCACGTTGGTCAATTGATAGAAGTCACCCTACCTTAGAAAAAAATTAATCTTCCGCCAGATTCAGGAGCGGCCGTTTTCATTCTTTTCGATCATATCAGGTATGAAAACATAGAAAGTAATAAAAAAAAATCTTAATTCATATTCGACGCATAGGTACCCTGAAATGCACAGTAGAATGTTTATCAATTGTAGGGTCCAGGCTGATATGGATTTACAAAATGATCAGAGACATGCTCAGCACAATATATGTAGAGATTAACAAGTAATATTTCACTCAGAAATAAATTTCTTAATCCTATTTTATTAATGTTTTTATTCCAAAAAAATATAACAATAATAATCCTAATGTTCATCTAAAATTGAACGCACCAAAGGATTACATCACTATTACAAACAATATCTAGATAATGATAAAAAATATATCTAATGATATGAATATTTATTAAGTTTATATGTGTAGTCATTATCTTAGTATGCTAAAACCTGGAAAGTAAAATGAAAATCATGTTTGTGTTAAGTTTGAAAAAAAATGAAGTTACCAGTGTGGTCATTATTCAAAGATCACAATTTCTTGAACATTAAATAAAACAAGGTAACAACATTACATGTGTTCAGCATTTGTTTGGTATTTAATTTGGTATAGTCTTGCAATGTGTTTTGAGTAAAAAAAAATTAAAATACCATGCAAGACTATGGTAAGTTGACTTACCATTGTCTTGCCAATTTAAATACATTCGTCGATATCAGCTTTCAGTGGCAAGACTATTGCAAGTGAAATATTTTCAAATAACTCGAAAATTAATAAATGTTTTTGAAATTATTTATTATACATTAAAAAGGAATCTTTTTGTTAACTTAAATCACAATGACATTTTATAATGATCAAATTTTATGGAAGATATTCAGTTTATTCCTTCTCCTGTAAAAAAATGAAGAAAGCAGTTACCATAGTCTTGCGCCGAGCCCTCGATTTGCTTTGTCACGTTGCAATGTACCACTCAAGATACAACTATAAGCAAAGTTTGAAAGGTCTTAGTGCATACAGTTTGTGAAAAAGTGACCTAAACGCCAAAGTTGAAGGTAAAAATTATAAGGTTATCTGCCCTTGCCAGAGATGCCAACACTGTTTGGATGCAATCTGTAGTCATTGGTTGTTAAATCTGTAGTGCGAGGGTCACGAAGTGACCCGAGGTGCTTAATGGGATGGACTCCCTTCCTTGACGGAACTATACATGGCCATATTGCCGTATATTTGTCGCTGAATTTCTGATTATTTTCCCCAGTTGTTTCCATTTTCGCGCGTGTCAATGTGTCTAATGGTAACTCATCGCCGCCATATTGCCAAGTGCCAAGTGCATCAGAACACAAAATTGAAACAAGCATTTTCATTGGTGGAGAGGGAAGGAGTGCGCTCAATTGCACCAATCGGCGCCTGCATATGACAGATTGTGTGGGCTATGCTATAATTCGGAATCACAAGACCAAAATGCGGACCAAAAAAAATATTTTTTTCACGATCACAACGAAATTCGTAGTTGCATGCAAACTGGTCGTAGTGGGGTAAATGGAATAGAAATTCGTATAAAATACGGACAAATCGTAGTGGTTGGCATCTCTGCCTTGCTTGGAGAGTCAAGGTCACTTCCACATTTGCTTTGTCACGTTGCAATGTACCACTCAAGAAACAACTATAAGCAAAGTTTTAAAGGTCTAGTGCATACAGTTTGTGAAAAATTTACCTAAACGCAAAAGTTGAACCTAAAAATTATTACGTTATCTGCCCTTTGCTTGGAGGGTCAAGGTCACTTCCACATTTGCTTTGTCACGTTGCCATGTACCACCCAAGATACAACTATAAGCAAAGTTTGAAAGGTCTAGTGCATACAGTTTGTGAAAAAGTGACCTAAACGCAAAAGTTGAACCTAAAAATTAGTAAGTTATCTGCCCTTTGCTTGGAGGGTCAAGGTCACTTCCATAGCTATATGTGTAATAATTGGCCAAAAGAACACAGAAATCGGTTTCATTGTCATTGTAATTGCTGGTTTGAGCATTTTTGACTTCTTAATCGCAATTGAAACAGATCGCTAGACATGGCCTTTTTTTTCCGGAAATATTGGAAGAGGCCCTGGCCCTTCAATAGTGGGAAAAAAGAGCAATAGTGGGAAAAAAAGGGCAAGATTTTTGAGCTTAAGGGAAAAAATAATGTGATTTCAAGATATAGGGGGAACAGTGTATTAGGCAAAGATTGAAGATTTGTGTGTGCAAATATGCATTAGATAAACTGTCTTCTATAAATGTATCCCAAACATAATAATGTTGAGAAAGTTAGAAGTGGAAATAATAGTTAAAGCCAAAAAAAAAAAAAAGTTTGTTTTTTAGGGAATTTTCTCAGCCAGAGAGGAAAAAAGTAGTCTGTTTTGCTAGGGGATATTCGGCCCCCGTTTATGAAGGGAAAATGCTCTGTAGTCTGATGGCTGTTTAAAAAAAAAAAATACGTAGTATTAACCGTTTCGAGACACCATGTGTTCTCAATTTAAATATTCACCGGTGAATGGCGGAATACGGTTCCGATAATATGCGTAGTTAATCGAGACTCGGAGTAAAGTGTTTTTTTTAAATATGCAATTATGGCAATGGTGTAACGAATTAAACTTCTAATTTTAATAAACTTTATATCATGTGATTTACCATCTTTTAGTTCTATACTTATAAATAAAAAATATATGTGAATAAAAGTTTTGGTTAATTCGGTTACGTTACCAGTGTTTTTTCTGTACTGATTTTGGGGCCGACCTCGGCCCCATTCCCTTGCTGAAAAGTATGTTTTCCCCCCTATTTTTGATAAAAATTCCCCTCCAGATGAAAAAATAAAATCGAAAAATAATATCGAAAAATTTGGCGTTCACAATCATACTTTTAATAACTGCTGCGTTTTGGGGCCGTATTTTATGTATGAGCCGCGTTTTAAACATGTTCAGGGGAGGTAAGTGAGTAACTTCCGGAACTGATACAAACGAAACGCTTCGTTTAACTGTTTTTAAAAAGCGTCTGAGAAACATTATGTAAAATGTCACATAACGCGAAATTTTACGCCAAGAAATTATTGACAAAGGGTTCAGCAATCGGCTGTAAAAGGCTGATGTTTTATTCAAACAAGCAAATCTGTCAAAGTCGAATCCAAAACATGAGCCACTTGGTCACTCTGTCATCACTGGTACCTTCATATACGGCCAGTGTTGAAAGACTGTTTAGTTTAATGAACTCTCTATGTACACCATCAAGAAACAGATTTGCACAAAATATACTTGATGCACTGTATGCATGATAAATTACTTACGTTGTTGTTAAAATTTCCCCTAGTTTAGGTTTACGACTTGAATTTTCCCCTCCTAAAGGGCCCCGCCACCATTCCCCTAACAGTGAAAAACAAGAGGGCCAAGATGGCCCTAAATCGATCACTCGAGTACTGGCACATTTTCAAACTTCTTCGAAATCTTATGGTCATATACAATCTGTGCAAGTTTGGTTAAGATTGTTCAAGAAATGTGGGCTCTGTTGTGTATAACAACATTGATATAAAGACACTGACGAAGTTCGGTAAATATCAAATACAAAATGAAGGTGCTAGAATGCAACACATTGGGCAGGGCCAAATGTGACCCCAGGGCTACATGTAATATATGAGAGCTTTGTGGTTTCAGAAAAGAAGATTTTTTAAGTTTTTCCCTATACAAGTATGTAAAACATTACCCCTGGGGCAGGGTCAAAAGACTCAAATTTGACCCCAGGGTCACCATTTGAACAAACTTGGTAGAGGACCATAATCTTATAGTAAATGCAAAATATTAAACCTCTGGCTCTTGCAGTTTCAGAGAAGATTGTTTTTCCTTAATGTCTTATATATATGTCTATGTAAAACTGTGACCGCCTGGGCACTGCCAAACTGACACCAGGGTCACCATTTGAACAAACTTGGTAGAGGACCATAAGCTTATAACAAATGCAAAATATTAAACCTCTGGCTCTTGCAGTTCCAGAGAAGAAGATTTTTTTCAGTTTTTCCCTATACAAGCCTATGTAAAACTGTGACCCCCGGGGTGGGGCCAAATGTGACCCCAGGGTCACCATTTGAACAAAATTGGTAGAGGACTATAAGCTTATAGCAAATGCAAAATATTTAACCTCTGGCTCTTGCAGTTTCAGAGAAGATTTTTTAAGTTTTCCCTGTACATGTCTATGTAAAACATGTGACCCTTGGGGTGGGGCCAAATGTGACCCCAGGGTCACCATTTGAACAAATTTCGTAAAGGACCATAAGCTTATAGTAAATGCAAAATATCAAACCTCTGGCTCTTGTAGTTTCCGAGAAAAAGATTTAAAAAAAAAATAATCCTATAAGTCGATGTAAAACTGTGACCCTCGAGGCGGGGACAAATTTGACCCCAGGGTCGCCATTTGAACAAACTTAGTGGAGGACTATAAGCTGATGCTACATGTAATACATGAGAGCTCTGCCATGTGGTTCCTGAGAAGAAGATTTTTTTCAGTATTTCCCTATACAAGGCTATGTAAAATTGTGACCCCCGGGGCAGGGTCAAATGTGACCCCTGGGTCACCATTTGAACAAACTTGGTAGAGGACCATATAAAGCTTATAGTAAATGCAAAATATTAAACCTCTGGCTCTTGCAGTTTCAGAGAAGAAGATTGTTTAAGTTTTTTCTCTATACATGTCTATGTAAAACAAGCTTATAGCAAATTTATGCAAAATATTAAACCTCTGGCTCTTGCAATTTCAGAGGAGATTTTTTTAAGTTTTCCCTGTCCATGTCTATGTAAAACATGTGACCCTTGGGGCGGGGCCAAATGTGACCCCAAGGTCACCATTTGAACAAACTTCGTAAAGGACCATAAGCTTATAGTAAGGCCACCATTAAAAAATTGTTTGTTTGCAGTTTCCGACCCATGGCTTTTAGGGGTGGGTCGGTAGGTAGGGATATATTTTTTTTTTTAAAACATTTTTATTATTAACGCATGCCCATCGACGGCATGCAAATATCGTGTGCTTCACTAGTATTATCCATAGATTTATTTTTTTTTAAAAAGGGTTTAGTTAAATATTAACAGAACATGCAAGAAAAAAGAAACAAAAAAACTTGAAAAAAAAAAAAAAAAAATTAAAAAAAAAAAAAAAAAATTAAAAAAAATGTTTGGGTCGGCGGATTTGCCGTGGGTCGGTCGCAAACTGCAAACAAACAATATTTTAATTTAGGCCTAAATGCAAAATATCAAACCTCTGGCTCTTGTAGTTTCCGAGAAGAATTTAAAAAAAAATAATCCAATAAGTCTTTGTAAAACTGTGACCCTCGAGGCGGGGACAAATTTGACCCCATGGTCGCCATTTGAACTAACTTAGTAGAGGACTATAAGCTGATGCTACATGTAATACATGAGAGCCCTGCCATGTGGTTCCTGAGAAGAAGACTTTTTTCAGTATTTCCCTGTACAAGCCTATGTAAAATTGTGACCCCCGGGGCGGGGCCAAATGTGACCCCTGGGTCACCATTTGAACAAACTTGGTAGAGGACCATATAAAGCTTATAGTAAATGCAAAATATTAAACCTCTGGCTCTTGCAGTTTCAGAGAAGAAGATTTTTTTAATTTTTTCTCTATACATGTCTATGTAAAACAAGCTTATAGCAAATGTATGCAAAATATCAAACCTCTGGCTCTTGTAATTCCGAGAAGAAGATTTTTAAAAAAAAGATCCTATATAAGTCTATGTAAAACTGTGATCCCCGGGGCGGGGACAAATTTGACCCCAGGGTCACAATTGGAACAAACTTAGTAGAGGACCATGAGCTTATAGCAAATGCAAAATATTAAACCTCTGGCTCTTGCAGTTTCAGAAAAGATTTTTTAAGTTTTTCCCTATACATGTCTATGTAAAACATGTGACCCTTGGGGCGGGGCCAAATGTGACCCGAGGGTCACCATTTGAACAAACTTGGTAAAGGACCATAAGCTTATAGTAAATGCAAAATATCAAACCCCTGGCTCTTGTAGTTTCCGAGAAGATTTTTAAAAAAAAAATCCTATATAAGTCTATGTAAAACTGTGACTTATTTTCGCCAATTTTCGTGCACGGGTGGGCATCTGGGTTGAACAAGCGTCGTTCCGCAAGCCAGCTGGATAGCTTCCTCACATAAAGATTCCTAGGCCACTGAGGGATCGAACCTACAGCGGTGAGGGTCAAGTGATTTCAAGTCAGAGACGTTAACCACTCTGCCACGGACGCCCCCTCATTTGAACAAACTTGATAGCCTAGGCGTTGGCGATCATTTTAAAAGAAAAACTGTTGAAATCTGTCCAGGGGTTCTGCAGAAGAAGATTTTTTAAGGTTTCGACCATATATAGTAATGGTGGCCATCTTGGATGTCGCGATGACCTAATTTTAACAAATCTAAAAAGCATTCATCTAAGGATCATCCATGTGAAGTTTGGGCAAAATTAGCCAAGCGGTTTCTGAGGAGAAGTCATTTGAAGAAAAGTTAACGACGACGGACGCAGAGTGATCCCAACAGGTATAAATAAAAGGATATTTCAAAGTAATGATCATTTCCTTATGAGCTTTAAAATTTATCACCCCTAGTCTCGATAAATGCAGTTTCCATTACCTTGAACTTTATAAAGTTCATTAATTTTTAGTCTGATGAATCAGTGGTAAATTATTGTTTCTAGAAATGGTCACTCATTGAATCTTATACCAGTTACTGAAAATACAGGATACACAATATGTGCATGTGCATACCTTGATACCATAGAACTTTTAAAATAATAAGCTCAGTGAGGGTACCCTTCTTTTCAAATCTAAATCTGATATGTTTACGTAAAATTGATTACATTTTATGTCATAACAATTTAGTAGAAGGGTCACAGAAAGCATTTGAGTTTCCTTTTTTTTTAAATATTGTTTACAGTTTATTTGTTTCGTAAAACATTTACCGTGATACCATAGAACACCATGCTAATCCAAACATTATTCTAACGATCGGTTCTTTTCGTACTTTGATTTGAAATGGATTGTTTTGATTTGCTTACTTTGCAAAAAATGGCGTTGTGAAAACAAATGTCAGCTGAAAATTTTGAAAACATTAATTGCTCCATACATATCAACATTTCTTAGTGTGCTTTATTTTATTTTAAATATCGTACTTTTTATGAAATAGTAAATATTGTGCAAATCAACAAAAAATACCTTGTTTGCCGCCATGATTGATAAGCGCCGCCTTCCCCGATTATGCAAGGGACCTCACTCTCACGCTTCGCAAACATTGTTGTACTAATTTCCGGTACTACAACCGGTACCTGGTCCCGGTTGCCAACGCGTGAGAAATTTGATAATGGCAACTGAGGGTCACAGCCAAGATTATGTCTTGGTAAAAGGATAGAATAGAAAAGCTTGTATTTAACGGTTTTTTCTCTTGTTGCTCTGGCTTCTGCCAAGTCATTGAGTACTTACATTGTGACTCTCTATGCTTTTGTTTTTTTATATTATATCATACAGCCGTTCCCGACTGAGCATGGAAAACATCGCTCGTGTCAATGGATGTTAGACGCATCAGACATGTAAACAACCCATGACACCGTCCAATAAAATGGAAGTACTCAGTGAATTGGAACTAGTTGACACCTCCCCACTCGTCCCGGTTACAATTAAGTCTCACGTGACCAAAATCGATATCATAACATAACACTGAATACATTTTCTTCTAAATTCTCACCTTTTCCTATTGGATGCGAAATAACTTCGGGCGTCCCCAGCAGTGTTGGAAGTAATTACTTTCAAAATAGCATATTCAAGTCCAATTTATTAGAAATAGGCTGAAGCTACCGTAAGTCACTGCAGCATGCAATAAAATTAACTCCTATGATCGACATTCTCGCTTGCCAAAGTTGTGTAAACCGTGCGGACAATTTAACTCGGGAGATGTGAGGATGATGATCGGCCACTAAAAATAAATCATTGTGCTAATTTGTCGTGAACCATCAAGCATCGTTCACTGCGCTAAATATTGCGTTATTTTCATTGCAAGACTGCGTTAGACCTTTCATACACATTAAAAAAACTATGATGTAGACTACACACATTTACTTGTTGTGTGTAAAGATCGATTGCTACTGCGGCAACAATGGGTCGACGAATCGGTGATGAGAGAGACAACTACTCATTATATACTCACACTCCTGTTTACATTTAACGAGGAATGGGGCGGAGTTGAACACACAATGACATTGCGTCTGTATGATTGTAATTCCATGCTCAATCGTGAACGCCTGTACATGATCATTTTTGTGTTTTACTTAGTCTTGTATTGCCTATTAATGCTGCCTTGTTTGTTAGAGATTTTTACCTGGCGGGGATATCTTTATTTACACTGTCCCGTTTACTGGGATGGCAATAGGGTAAGAGTGAGGTTTGGTGCACCCCTAGAACCTGGTTTAAAACCCTCAGCGCCTATTTTGCCACTGGACCGTTCCAAGGGCCGTAACCCTATTGTCAACCCTTTTGTGTTTGAGATGTCTTATCTTGCCGTTTTACTCATCTTTAAAACTGTTCTTTGTTTCTGTGTGTGTTTATGGTTGACTGCCGTCCTTGAATGCTACTTTTTTCTGTTTAGATTTTTCATATCTACTTGTATTGTCGTAATATTCTATCTACATCTACATCTATATGATACGTTTGTTTCAGTCGAACTTGACATAACGATGGTGCACTTTATTCACTAGCACGTAAGAAAAAAGAATGAACAGAATAATAGAATGGATAGAAGTAGTAATGGAGTAGAAAAGTTTGCCAAGCTATATTTTCGTCCCTTCATAACCATACCTGTCCGGTTACCGTGGCGGCAGAGAAGTAAGTGTACTTCAACCGGCATAGCTTTGGGAATCATTAGGTCTTACTTGTAGCTGGCTTACGGCCTAGAATGTGAGTTGAGAGAGCCCCTGCTTGAAGGATACCAAGCTAGGAGCTTCTACAAAGGTGGATGGTAAGGAGTTCCACGTCCCGATGGTACGGGGGAAGAAACTGGAATTATAACTATTTGCAAAGGTGGATATGTGATGATATTTCCTGTTGTGGTGAGCCCTTGTTCGGCTTGAAGCAAGAGTCAGGTATTGGTCAGCGGGAATGTCTATAAGATTGTTGGCGATCTTATAGAGCATGGTCAACTGTGCCTTTGACGAACTTGGTTCTTTTGTATTCTAGCGATTCCCACTGAAGATGGTCCAACATGGAGCCGACATTGCTAGTGTTCCTGTATCGATTTGTGTATACCTAGCAGCCCTTCGCTGTACCATCTCTAGCTTGTGAACCTGTTCCTTGGTGTGGGGGTTTCAGACGGTTGAGCAGTATTCGAGGCCTGGTTTCACGAGAGAGAAATATGCTGCACTCTTTATTTGCTCATTGCTTATTAGAAGGTTGCGCCGGAGAAACCCTAGGGTACTGTTCCCTAGCCGTCTTGTCTAAATGTTATTTCCATGTTATTTCTGTGTCTGTGTTACCGTATGTCTGTGTTACCATATATGTCTGTGTTACCGTATGTCTGTGTCAGTATAGGATCATTCTTTTCTGAGAGGTGTTACCCTTAGTGATTCTTTTTATCAAATCATTTCACTGCTGCAAAAGTGTATGCTTACGGTCACAGACCTAATAACAAATGTATTAATTTGTATATGTCTGTGTTACCGTATGTCTGTGTTATCGTATATGTCTGTTTTACCGTATATGTCTGTGTTGCCGTATATCTGTGTAGACGTGTATGTCTGTGTTACCGTACATGTCTGTGTTGCCGTATATGTCTGTGTTGCCGTGCTGTATGTCTGCATTGCCGTATATGTCTGTGTTACCATCTATGTGTTACCGTATATGTCCGTGTTACCGTATATGTCTGTGTTATCATATATGTATATGTCTGTGTTACCGTATATGTCTGTGTTACCGTATGTCTGTGTTACCGTATATGTGTCTGTGTTACCGTATATGTCTGTGTTACCGTATGTCTGTTACATATATGTCTGTGTTACCGTATATGTCTATGTCTGTGTTACCGTATATGTCTGTGTTACCATATGTCTGTGTTATAGTATATGTCTGTGTTACCGTATATGTATATGTCTGTGTTACCGTATATGTCTGTGTTACCGTATGTCTGTGTTACCGTATATGTCTGTGTTAGCGTATATGTCTGTGTTACCGTATGTCTGTTACCGTATATGTCTGTGTTACCGTATATGTCCATGTCTGTGTTACTGTATATGTCTGTGTTACCATATATGTCTGTGTTACCGTATATGTATATGTTTGTGTTACCATATGTCTTGGTTACCGTATATGTCTGTGTTATCGTATATGTATATGTCTGTGTTACCGTATATGTCTGTGTTAGCGTATTTGTCTGTGTTACTATATGTCTGTTACCGTATATGTCTGTGTTATCGTATATGTCTATGTCTGTGTTACCGTATATGTCTGTGTTACCATATATGTCTGTGTTACCGTATATGTCTGTGTTACCATATGTCTGTGTTACCGTATGTCTATGGTACCGTATATGTCTATGTCTGTGTTACCATATATGTCTATGTCTGTGTTACCATATATGTCTGTGTTACCGTATATGTCTGTGTTAGTGTATATGTCTGTGTTACTGTATGTCTGTTACCGTATATGTATTGTGTTATCGTATATGTCTATGTCTGTGTTACCGTATATGTCTGTGTTACCATATGTCTGTGTTACCATATATGTCTGTGTTACCGTATATGTATATGTCTATGTCTGTGTTACCGTATATGTCTGTGTTACCGTATGTCTGTGTTAGCGTATATGTCTGTGTTACCATATATATGTTACCGTATATGTCTGTGTTACCGTATATGTCTATGTCTGTGTTACCGTATATGTCTGTGTTACCGTATGTCTGTGTCACCATATATGTCTGTGTTACCGTATGTCTGTGTTACCATATATGTCTGTGTTACCGTATGTCTGTGTTACCATATATGTCTGTGTTACCGTATGTCTGTGTCAGTATAGGATCATTCTTTTCTGAGAGGTGTTACCCTTAGTGATTCTTTTTATCAAATCATTTCACTGCTGCAAAAGTGTATGCTTACGGTCACAGACCTAATAACAAATGTATTAATTTGTATATGTCTGTGTTACCATATGTCTGTGTTATCGTATATGTCTGTGTTACCGTATATGTCTGTGTTGCCATATATCTGTGTAGACGTGTATGTCTGTGTTACCGTACATGTCTGTGTTGCCGTATATGTCTGTGTTGCCGTGATGTATGTCTGCATTGCCGTATATGTCTGTGTTACCATCTATGTGTTACCGTATATGTCGGTGTTACCGTATATGTCTGTGTTATCATATATGTATATGTCTGTGTTACCGTATATGTCTGTGTTACCGTATGTCTGTGTTACCGTATATGTCTGTGTTACCGTATGTCTGTTACATATATGTCTGTGTTACCGTATATGTCTATGTCTGTGTTACCGTATATGTCTGTGTTACCATATGTCTGTGTTATAGTATATGTCTGTGTTACCGTGTATGTATATGTCTGTGTTACTGTATATGTCTGTGTTACCGTATATGTCTGTGTTACCGTATGTCTGTGTTACCGTATATGTCTGTGTTAGCGTATATGTCTGTGTTACCGTATGTCTGTTACCGTATATGTCTGTGTTACCGTATATGTCCATGTCTGTGTTACTGTATATGTCTGTGTTACCATATATGTCTGTGTTACCGTATATGTATATGTTTGTGTTACCATATGTCTGTGTTACCGTATATGTCTGTGTTATCGTATATGTATATGTCTGTGTTACCGTATATGTCTGTGTTAGCGTATTTGTCTGTGTTACTATATGTCTGTTACCGTATATGTCTGTGTTATCGTATATGTCTATGTCTGTGTTACCGTATATGTCTGTGTTACCATATATGTCTGTGTTCCCGTATATGTCTGTGTTACCGTATGTCTGTGTTACCGTATGTCTATGGTACCGTATATGTCTATGTCTGTGTTACCATATATGTCTGTGTTACCGTATATGTCTGTGTTAGCGTATATGTCTGTGTTACTGTATGTCTGTTACCGTATATGTATTGTGTTATCGTATATGTCTATGTCTGTGTTACCGTATATGTCTGTGTTACCATATGTCTGTGTTACCGTATATGTATATGTATATGTCTGTGTTAGCGTATATGTCTGTGTAACCGTATGTCTGTGTTAGCGTATATGTCTGTGTTACCATATATATGTTACCGTATATGTCTGTGTTACCGTTTATGTCTATGTCTGTGTTACCGTATATGTCTGTGTTACCGTATGTCTGTGTCACCATATATGTCTGTGTTACCGTATGTCTGTGTTACCATATATGTCTGTGTTACCGTATGTCTGTGTTACCGTATATATCTGTGTTTCCATATGTCTGTGTTACCATATGTCTGTGTTACCGTATATGTCTGTTACCATATATGTCTGTGTTACCGTATATGTCTGTGTTACCGTATATGTATATGTCTATGTTAGCGTATATGCCTGTGTTACTGTATGTCTGTGTTACCGTATATGTCTGTGTTACCGTATATGTATATGTCTATGTCTGTGTTACCGTATGTCTGTGTTACCGTATATGTCTGTGTTAGCTTATATGGCTGTGTTACCGTATGTCTGTTACCGTATATGTCTGTGTTACCATATATGTCTATGTCTGTGTTACCATATATGTCTGTTACCGTATATGTCTGTGTTACCGTATATGTCTATGTCTGTCTTACCGTATATGTCTGTCTTACCGTATGTCTGTGTTACCGTATATGTCTATGTCTGTGTTACCGTATATGTCTGTGTTACCGTATGTCTGTGTTACCGTATATGTCTGTGTTAGCGTATATGTCTGTGTTACCGTATGTCTGTTACCGTATATGTCTGTGTTACCGTATATGTCTATGTCTGTGTAACCGTATATGTCTGTTACCGTATATGTCTGTTACCATATATGTCTATGTCTGTGTTACCGTATGTCTGTGTTACTGTATATGTCTATGTCTGTGTTACCATATGTCTGTGTTACCGTATATGTCTATGTCTGTGTTACCGTATATGTCTGTGTTACCGTATGTCTGTGTTACCGTATATGTCTGTGTTACCGTATATGTCTGTGTTACCATATGTCTGTGTTACCGTATATGTCTGTGTTACCATATGTCTGTGTTACCGTATGTCTGTGTTACCGTATATGTCTGTGTTACCGTATGTCTGTGTTACCATATATGTCTGTGTTACCGTATATGTCTGTGTTACCGTATGTCTTGTGTTACCGTATGTCTGTGTTACCGTATATGTCTATGTCTGTGTTACCATATATGTCTATGTCTGTGTTAGCATATATGTCTGTGTTAGCGTATATGTCTGTGTTACTGTATGTCTGTTACCGTACATGTCTTGTGTTACCGTATATGTCTATGTCTGTGTTAACGTATATGTCTGTGTTACCGTATATGTCTGTGTTACCGTTTATGTCTGTGTTACCGTATATGTATATGTCTATGTCTGTGTTACCGTATATGTCTGTGTTACCGTATGTCTGTGTTAGCGTATATGTATGTGTTACCATATGTCTGTTACCGTATATGTCTGTGTTACCGTATATGTCTCTGTCTGTGTTACCGTATATGTCTGTGTTACCGTATGTCTGTGTCACCATATATGTCTGTGTTACTATATATGTCTGTGTTACCGTATGTCTGTGTTACCGTATGTCTGTGTTACCGTATATGTCTGTTACCATATATGTCTGTGTTACCGTATATGTCTGTGTTACCGTATATGTATATGTCTGTGTTAGCGTATATGTCTGTGTAACTGTATGTCTGTTACCGTATATGTCTGTGTTACCGTATATGTCTATGTCTGTGTTACCGTATATGTCTATGTCTGTGTAACCGTATATGTCTGTTACCGTATATGTCTGTGTTACCATATATGTCTATGTCTGTGTTACCGTATGTCTGTGTTACCGTATGTCTGTGTTACTGTATATGTCTATGTCTGTGTTACCATATGTCTGTGTTACCGTATATGTCTATGTCTGTGTTACCGTATATGTCTGTGTTACCATATGTCTGTGTTACCATATATGTCTGTGTTACCATATGTCTGTGTTACCGTATGTCTGTGTTACCGTATATGTCTGTGTTACCGTATGTCTGTGTTACCATATATGTCTGTGTTACCGTATATGTCTGTGTTACCGTATGTCTTGTGTTACCCCGTATGTCTGTGTTACCGTATATGTCTATGTCTGTGTTACCATATATGTCTATGTCTGTGTTAGCATATATGTCTGTGTTAGCGTATATGTCTGTGTTACTGAATGTCTGTTACCGTACATGTCTTGTGTTACCGTATATGTCTGTGTTACCGTCTATGTCTCTGTCTGTGTTACCGTATATGTCTGTGTTACCGTATGTCTGTGTCACCATATATGTCTGTGTTACCGTATGTCTGTGTTACCGTATGTCTGTGTTACCATGTCTGTGTTACCGTATGTCTGTGTTACCATATATGTCTGTGTTACCGTATATGTCTGTGTTACCGTATATGTATATGTCTGTGTTAGCGTATATGTCTGTGTTACTGTATGTCTGTTAGCGTATATGTCTGTGTTACCGTATATGTCTATGTCTGTGTTACCGTATATGTCTGTGTTACCGTATATGTATATGTCTATGTCTGTGTTACCGTATGTCTGTGTTAGCGTATATGTCTGTGTTACCGTATGTCTGTTACCGTATATGTCTGTGTTACCGTAAATGTCTTTGTCTGTGTTACCGTATATGTCTGTTACCGTATGTCTGTGTTACCGTATATGTCTATGTCTGTGTTACCAAATATGTCTGTGTTACCGTATGTCTGTGTTACCGTATATGTCTACGTCTGTGTTACCGTATATGTCTGTGTTACCGTATGTCTGTCTTACCGTATATGTCTGTGTTAGCGTATATGTCTGTGTTATTGTGTGTCTGTTACCGTATATGTCTGTGTTACCGTATATGTCTATGTCTGTGTTACCGTATATGTCTGTTACCGTATATGTCTGTGTTACCATATATGTCTATAACTGTGTTACCGTATGTGTGTGTTACCGTATGTCTGTGTTACTGTATATGTCTATGTCTGTGTTACCGTATGTCTGTGTTACCATATATGTCTATGTCTGTGTTACCGTATATGTCTGTGTTACCGTATATGTCTGTGTTACCGTATGTCTGTGTTACCGTATATGTCTGTGTTACCGTATGTCTGTGTTACCGTATATGTCTGTGTTACAATATGTCTGTGTTACCGTATGTCTGTGTTACCGTATATGTCTGTGTTACCGTATGTCTGTGTTACCGTATATGTCTGTGTTACCGTATGTCTGTGTTCCCGTATATGTCTGTGTTACCGTATGTCTGTGTTACCGTATGTCTGTGTTACCATATATGTCTGTGTTACCATATGTCTGTGTTACCATATATGTATATGTCTATGTCTGTGTTACCGTATATGTCTGTGTTAGCGTATATGTCTGTGTTACCGTATGTCTGTTACCGTATATGTCTATGTCTGTGTTACCCTATATGTCTGTTACCGTATATGTCTGTGTTACCGTATATGTCTATGTCTGTGTTACCGTATATGTCTGTGTTACCGTATATCTGTGTTACCGTATATGTCTATGTCTGTGTTACCGTATATGTCTGTGTTACCGTATGTCTGTGTTACCGTATATGTCTGTGTTACCGTATGTCTGTGTTACCGTATATGTCTGTGTTACCGTATGTCTGTGTTACCGTATATGTCTGTGTTACCGTATGTATGTGTTACCGTATGTCTGTGTTACCATATATGTCTGTGTTACCATATGTCTGTGTTACCATATATGTATATGTCTATGTCTGTGTTACCGTATATGTCTGTGTTAGCGTATATGTCTGTGTTACCGTATGTCTGTTACCGTATATGTCTATGTCTGTGTTACCGTATATGTCTGTTACCGTATATGTCTGTGTTACCGTATATGTCTATGTGTGTTACCGTATATGTCTGTGTTTCCGTATGTCTGTGTTACCGTATATGTCTATGTCTGTGTTACCGTATATGTCTGTGTTACCGTATGTCTGTGTTACCGTATATGTCTGTGTTACCGTATATGTCTGTGTTACCGTATGTCTGTTACTGTATATGTCTGTTACCATATATGTCTGTGTTACCATATATGTCTATAACTGTGTTACCGTATGTCTGTGTTACCGTATGTCTGTGTTACTGTATATGTCTATGTCTGTGTTACCGTATATGTCTATGTCTGTGTTACCGTATATGTCTGTGTTACCGTATGTCTGTGTTACCGTATATGTCTGTGTTACCATATGTCTGTGTTACCATATATGTCTGTGTTACCATATGTCTGTGTTACCATATGTCTGTGTTACCGTAGATGTCTGTGTTACCGTATATGTCTGTGTTACCGTATGTGTGTGTTACCGTATATGTCTGTGTTACCGTATGTCTGTGTTACCGTATGTCTGTGTTACCGTATATGTCTGTGTTACCGTATGTCTGTGTTATCATATATGTCTGTGTTACCGTATGTCTGTGTTACCGTATATGTCTGTGTTACCGTATGTCTGTGTTACCGTATATGTCTGTGTTACCGTATGTCTGTGTTACCGTATATGTCTGTGTTACTGTATGTCTTTGTTACCGTATATGTTTGTGTTACTGTATGTCTGTGTTACCGTATATGTCTGTGTTAGCTTATATGTCCGTGTTACCGTATATGTCTCATATATGTCTGTGTTACCGTATATGTATATGTCTGTGTTACCTTATATGTCTGTGTTACCGTATGTCTGTGTTACCATATATGTCTGTGTTACCGTATGTCTGTGTTACCATATGTCTGTGTTACCGTATGTCTGTGATACATCCTCAAGCCTAATAATCTGAAGAACAGAAACTGAGAAAATTGAAATTAAACAGAAAATGATTCTTTACTACCGATGATTCTATACACCCCAATGCACTGCATACATAAATGAAAGACTAATGGACTGGCACACACACCCTGACGACTTTGTGATCACTACATCGAGATCCGTAAGGAGGATCGTCAAAAAAAAAAGCATGGTAAATACCCAATTGACTATTAGTAGCGCTGGATATGGAAGCAGCCATTTTGAGAGACTATGACACCATAGGTCTAATTATTATATATCGAATATCAATTTTATAAATATTATAATTTACTGATAATAGATTAATGGAAAAGAAAATCACAGCAGCTGCATAATTGAATTTTACGGCGCACCAACACATGAAAGGTGATATGGTGCCTCACAGGAATGAACATGCCAGGCTCATCCTACGTTTGCATCAAGATAAAATATGGAGAATGGGCCTCAAACCTTCTAACCTGCAAAACTGCAGAGTTGCTGCAAATTCTATAGTAAACACTCCATTTATGATGGAGCCACGTTTCCACGTGTCATGATGAAGACCCTGAATGAGCATGACAAAAAATGACAAAATAAACATGAAGGGGCATAAACAACAAGCATAACGAAGTTATATAATGCTTCCTATGATTAGTTTTTCATTTATTTGCAAAGATTTTCTGTGCTTTATTTGATAGTTATGTGCCATATTTGGTAATTTAGATTATATTGGGTTGACAGTAGGGTAAGTGTGAGGTTTGGTGCACTAACCCCCCACCCACACTGACCGTTCCAAGGCGGTAGCCCTATTGTCAACCCCTTTTGTGTTTTTACGTCATATGCCTTTAACATTGCCATTCATGTTTGTCGTTTTGCGTGTTTTGGGGTTTACTGTTTTCTGTGAAAGCTGCATATTCTGTTCGACTTTTTTACTTATTTTGATAATTCTTTCTCCTCCTTTTTTTCCAGAATTCTCAAAAATAAAACTTATTTGTATGTATACCCAAAATTTATTTAAAGATTATGGATTTATAATGAACAACTTTCTTTTAGCATATAACTGATTATATGGACCAATAAATCAAATTACAATAAATACAAACAACTGTTTACTTGTAATATTCTTTATTCAATTTTTTACTTCTAATTAAACAGAATATTTCCATTTTTATTGCGCGTTTTAATGAAAAAATATTTATTACTCCAAGCGACCTTGGAAACTACTGTACAGCTTAAATCCCAGTACTTTAAATCTGCCGACCTTCACAGTGAGTGGGTTCAAGCCCTGGTGGAGACCTGTTATCAAGAACAATAACATCCAGGAATTACCTGGTAACCATTTATATTGCAGTGACCTTCCACCTATTAACCCAAATATCAATTAGGCCTGTCTGACCTATGTATGTGTATAAACTATTAAGAAGAGTTATTATGCTGAAAGAGATTTTCGTAGTAGTAATCGTGCCACGGTGACCTTGGCGATTTACCTACTCAACCCAAAATCAATAGGGATCATTCTGAATCTCTGATCTTGACCTTTGAGCCTATATTCCTTCATTTTAAAATCTCATGTTCAAGGACAGGCTACAAGTGAAGTTGCATAAGGGTTGGTTAAAATCTTGAAGCTAAATTGCAAAGCTTTCTTGAATTGTCATAGTGACTTCCCTTTGACCTATTGAACCCAAAATCAATAGGGGTCCTCCTTTCATCAAGGACAGTCAAACTTTCACAGGGTGTCACACAATTTGGAAGAGTAATCGTAAGGACACGTTTGTCATGACTGGGTCAGAGTGGCATTGACCTATTGACCCAAATATGAATAGGTTTCACAGTGTGGCTACAACGGCTGAAGTATTATGTCGACAAAGGTTGTTCATGATCGGGTAATGTGACCTTGACCTTTGACTTATTGGCTTTAAACGCATAGAGGTCCTTCTCTCAGAAGGTACAGACGACCTGTTATGTTTTGGAGTGGGGATAAAATGATGAAAAGTTGTCATGCAAACAAGGTTTTTCATAATCGGTTCACGATTTGATCTCTACCGTTTGACCCCAAAATCAGTAGGGGTCCTCACACCAAGGACAGTACACCTGTGAAGTTCCAGGATACCAATGTTAAAGAGTTAACTAGAGTCACTGGGATAAGGTTGTGTCTACAGACGAATGTCAGACAGAATGAATGAATCAGGCCTGCCACTTCTCAGGCTTTGCGCCAGTAATTACTGGCTTCTTGATTAGATTACCGGCTTACTGGCTTTTTTGTTAAAATTGTCGGCTTTTTCAAACAAAAAGTCATACATGTTATTTGTACCCAATTTTTAACAAAAATACCAACACGTGTACCCAATACGCGACTGCGTGAGGTCAGCTGATGGCAACTTATTGGTGTGTACACCACAGTCCACCAATCAATTAGTCAAATCGCCCACGGCGCCTTATGTAAATCAAGTTCTGTACATGATAAACAGGAAATTGATATTAAATTTGCTTTTTATAGTGTTTTAAAGTCGGTCACTTGTATATTGCAGTTGAAATGTTTCTTTAAATCTCGTCATTAAAACACATAGGCATAAAAATAATGTATATACATACTAATACAAATAACGCACATGCATACTAATCTGTGAATAAAGTCATTAGGTTTGTGGTTTAACACATTTAAAATGCACAAATTCCAGGATTCAACAATTAAATTACAAGAGACTATGAATATCCAGCATATTCATTTTTAGCTCTACTTTTGCTTGTGTACTCTAGAGGCCACATTTATGATGCAATTATCATAAAACTTTGTCAGAATGTTTGTCTCAATGAAATCTCGGTCAAGTTCAAAAATGGGTCATGTGGGGTCAAAAACTAGGTCACTAGGTCAAATACTTGAAAAAACTTGTGTACACTCTAGAGGTCATATTTGTTACCCAATCTTGATGAAACTTTGTCAAATTGTTTATCTTAATTATATCTTGATCAAATTCGGAAATGGGTCACATGAAGTTAAAAACTAGGTCACTAGGTCAAATATTGGAAAAACCTTGTGTACACTCTAGAGGCCATATTTTTGACCCGAGCTTGATGCAACTTTGTCAGAATGTTTGTCTTAATTATATCTTGGTCAAGTTTGAAAATGGGTCACATGGGGTTAAAAACTAGGTCACTAGGTCAAATACTTGAAAAACCTTGTGTACACTAGAAGCCGTATTTTTGACCCAATCTTGATGAAACTTTGTCAAAATGTTTGTCTTAATTATATCTTGGTCAAGTTCAAAAATGGGTCACATGGTGGTAAAAACTAGGTCACTAGGTCAAACTTTGGAAAAACCGTGTGTACACTCTAGAGGCCATATTTTGACCCGATCTTGATGCAATTTTGTCAGAATATTTGTCTCAATTATAGCTTGCTAAAGTTTGAAAATGGGTCACACAGGGTCAAAAACTAGGTCACTAGGTCAAATACTTGAAAAACCTTGTGTACACTCTAGAGGCCATATTTCTGACCCGATCTTGATGAAACTTTGTCGAAATGTTGTCTTAATTATATTTTGGTCAAGTTCGAAAATGGGTCCCATGGGGTCAAAAACTATGTCACTAGGTCAAATACTTGAAAAAACTTGTGTACACTCTAGAGGTCATATTTGTTACCCAATCTTGATGAAACTTTGTCAAATTGTTTATCTTAATTATATCTTGATCAAGTTCGGAAATGGGTCACATGAAGTTAAAAACTAGGTCACTAGGTCAAATATTGGAAAAACCTTGTGTACACTCTAGAGGCCATATTTTTGACCCGAGCTTGATGCAACTTTGTCAGAATGTTTGTCTTAATTATATCTTGGTCAAGTTTGAAAATGGGTCACATGGGGTTAAAAACTAGGTCACTAGGTCAAATACTTGAAAAACCTTGTGTACACTAGAAGCCGTATTTTTGACCCAATCTTGATGAAACTTTGTCAAAATGTTTGTCTTAATTATATCTTGGTCAAGTTCAAAAATGGGTCACATGGTGTTAAAAACTAGGTCACTAGGTCAAACTTTGGAAAAACCGTGTGTACACTCTAGAGGCCATATTTTTGACCCGATCTTGATGCAATTTTGTCAGAATATTTGTCTCAATTATAGCTTGCTAAAGTTTGAAAATGGGTCACACAGGGTCAAAAACTAGGTCACTAGGTCACTAGGTCAAATACTTGAAAAACCTTGTGTACACTCTAGAGGCCATATTTCTGACCCGATCTTGATGAAACTTTGTCGAAATGTTGTCTTAATTATATTTTGGTCAAGTTCGAAAATGGGTCCCATGGGGTCAAAAACTATGTCACTAGGTCAAATACTTGAAAAAACTTGTGTACACTCTAGAGGTCATATTTGTTACCCAATCTTGATGAAACTTTGTCAAATTGTTTATCTTAATTATATCTTGATCAAGTTCGGAAATGGGTCACATGAAGTTAAAAACTAGGTCACTAGGTCAAATATTGGAAAAACCTTGTGTACACTCTAGAGGCCATATTTTTGACCCGAGCTTGATGCAACTTTGTCAGAATGTTTGTCTTAATTATATCTTGGTCAAGTTTGAAAATGGGTCACATGGGGTTAAAAACTAGGTCACTAGGTCAAATACTTGAAAAACCTTGTGTACACTAGAAGCCGTATTTTTGACCCAATCTTGATGAAACTTTGTCAAAATGTTTGTCTTAATTATATCTTGGTCAAGTTCAAAAATGGGTCACATGGTGTTAAAAACTAGGTCACTAGGTCAAACTTTGGAAAAACCGTGTGTACACTCTAGAGGCCATATTTTTGACCTGATCTTGATGCAATTTTGTCAGAATATTTGTCTCAATTATAGCTTGCTAAAGTTTGAAAATGGGTCACACAGGGTCAAAAACTAGGTCACTAGGTCAAATACTTGAAAAACCTTGTGTACACTCTAGAGGCCCTATTTCTGACCCGATCTTGATGAAACTTTGTCGAAATGTTGTCTTAATTATATTTTGGTCAAGTTCGAAAATGGGTCCCATGGGGTCAAAAACTAGGTCACTAGGTCAAATACTTGAAAAACCTTGTGTACACTCTAGACGCCATTTTTTTTTCCATTCGATCTTTACCAAACTTTACCAGAATGTTAATGTCAATAACAGCTCGGTAAAGTTTGTTTTTTTTGATATTTTTTTTTATTATCTCTACTGGCCAAGTTCGAAAACCAGCCAGATCGGACCAGTAACGGTGGAGTTATGGCTCTTGATTTAGTTAAAAATGCTATATTCTGCCTCTTTAAGACGATAGTCACTCGCTTCATTGATGTTATTAGAGCCATATTAGCCAGTAGAGCGTCCACAGGCCCTCTTGGGCCTCTTGTTTATATACACGTCTAGAAAATAAGATAATACATGTCAACCTTTATTATGCAAGATCGACCTAATATGACCAGACAAAATATAACACTGTAAATAAAATAACAAAATCCTGACAGATTAAATGTGTATCCAAGTAATAAGCTTTTTAAATTCTTTCCGATAAAACAACTTATTCATAATTTTGCTAAAGCATCATCTAAATAGACTGACTTTTTTTGGTAGGTGATAAACGAGGTTTTACTGAAAAACTTAAAAAGTATTTATGTGCGATTCTTTTAAAAATCCAGCATATACATGTATATGAATATTTATATGATATATGTATCCATTTCAAAATTTAATTATTAAAAATTGATATCTTTTTACTCCGAGAAAGATTTTTACTTCACTATTGAACCTAAGGATAAAAACCGAGTAACACAAATTGTATGACCTACTGAAAATAAGGTGAAATCTCAACATCTGGGTAATGGAAAAGTATGAATAAGTAAAGATACAACAGAATGTAATATGTTGTGTACACAATGTAATTTTCTTTTTTGTCAATCGCTTTTGAAAATTGTCGATTTTGAAATTTTTGCTTCGCGCACTCGAATTCAGCATTTCCAAAAATCTCAGGCTTTTTCTTAAGTTTATTATGGTAGTTCTGATGAATGGTGTTTTACGGCACATCGACACATAAATAGGTCATATTGTGCGCAAAAACAGACAGACTGAATCCAGTATCCCCATGTATAATGTTTAATGCGACACATATCCTAATATACTTAAAGGGACACTGTCCGTAAGTAAGCAGATATTGGGCATAGCCAAATAACCGTCTGACTTTTATTCAGTGAAATGTATACATGAAAACATGAGCATAGACCCTAAGAAGTCTGAAGTAATACATTCATGAGTTTGAAAAAAAAAAGTGCTTTAATTATTATTTGTAAATAAAGTGGGACCCACCATATTTACCTTTTTTGCGATCATGTGACTTCCATTAGCGCATTATGTTTTCACCATAGTATGTATTGCGTTATATGTATAGCTTGGTTAGCTCAGTCTGGAGCTAGGTCGACTACTTTACGCCCACACTCACTATTATTACCGCGAGTGTAATTTTAGTTTGGGCTGCCAGTTCAAACGCGCGAAGCGGTTTCTCTTATTTTTGTACCGCGATTGAATTCCGTCAAACAATCTTGCTTTTAATTCGTAAGTATTCGATAATGTTTGGTGAGTAATGTTTGCGAACATAATTAGTGTGTGTTTTATAAGCTAACAGTTATGGACATTGTACCTTTAACTGATGATGAACATTTGACAGGTATGCATGTGACACATACACACATGTTAACACACTAAAATGATAATGAACACGACTGTGATACATATGTTAAAACACTTAAACAATAATGAACGTGTGGAACATATGTTAACAAACTATACAATTATGAACATCAGAAACATACCATGTGAACACAATCAATAATTAACAAATGAAAACATGTTAACACACTTATACAATAAATGAACATGATAGTGACATATACGTTAACACACAATAAATGAATGTGTATGAGGTGGGGGGAGTGAGTGAGTGGGTGGGGGTGGTTAACATCACTTTAAACAATCTTTCAGTCCTATCACAAGTGTCTACTTGTAGCAGTGAGTTCAAAGCTGAACTGTATAGTGATGCTACACTGGATTACCATGCCATAGACACGTGGACCATGCCATGCCATATACATGTGGACCATGCCATAGACACGTGGACAATGCCATAGACACGTGGATCATGCCATAGACACGTGGACCATGCCATAGACACGTGGACCATGCCCTAGACACGTGGACCATGCCATAGACACGTGGACAATGCCATAGACACGTGGATCATGCCATAGACACGTGGACCATGCCATAGACACGTGGATCATGCCATAGACACGTGGACCATGCCATAGACACGTGGACCATGCCATAGACATGTGGACCATGCCATAGACACGTGGACCATGCCATAGACACGTGGACCATGCCATAGACACGTGGACCATGCCCTAGACACGTGGCATATCAGTCCAAGCACGACCCTTCATACATGTATGTTAAACCAAAATGCTATCTGTTGAACCTCAGAATGGACAGGAACTCAGGGCCAGAGCGTCTAGAGAGGACCACAGTCATCTTCAGTCCTGCCTCTTTCATGATGGCTTCAATCTCATCTACAAAACACAGCATGTGTTAAAATTATATCTGCAATGCTTATCCATCAATCATGATAACTTTTCCCTTTATTACATGTTCGTCTGTTAACAATTTCTATGCAGACTGCTTAAAATTGTATTAAACAACTATTTTAGCGAGACAGTTGACACCTCTGTATCACTTAAATGAATATTTAACATAATATGTTTTAAAAGAAGTCAAACAGATATTTATGTATTACCAAAACTATCAAATATGCACAGTTTATTATAGGGTTAACTGTATTATTATTTTTTAATTTTGCGACATAATATCAGTCTTTAACAGGTTGAAAATGTTTTCCATCATGGTGACGCATTAGCGGAACTGTTAAACACGAATTGCGACTGTTAAACGATTGACGCAAAAGTCAACATTTCAATATTGGTTAAACCATTTAAAATGCATTTCAATGTTATTTTTACAGTTTTACTTACATATGTATTGAAATGGCAATAAATGGTATCATAATTATGACAGTTTAACATCACATTAATTGATTTGCGACATTATTTAACAGTCATAAATTGTTCAATGTCTACCAATCGTATTCAAAGAAGTTAATCAAGTGCTAAAGAAAAACTATGAAAATATCAAACCAGCATTATCAAAAGTTCTTTATCTTATTACTGGTTTCCTTACAGCTAACAGGTAATATGATGATCAAGCCAGTGATTAAAGGACAGAAAGTAATAACCAAAATAAAATCGATGAATGCCAATAGAAAGTGGAAGGCGAGGCAACCATTGAGTAATACTAGCCTAGTTTACATTTAAAAAACATTTGATCATGAATACATGTATAAAAAAGAACTGAATTGAATTGAACTGGGTTTTAAGGCGCACCAACACATGAAAGGTTATATGGCGCCTAACAGAAATGAAAATGCCTGGCTCATCCTTCATCTATATCGAGATAAAATATGGAGATTCTAATGTAGACACTCCATTTATGCTGGAGCCGCATTTACTGTTATCCTGCCACTGCTCTATTGATTTGAGCGAGATGGCACCTGAGACAATGCAATAGTCACGATGAAGACCTTTAATGAGCATGAACAAAAAATGATAAAATGAACATGAATTTGTGGGTGGGGGGGTGGAGGGGGAAAATAAAAAAGGATACACACATATAACGAAGATGGCAATGCTAATAGCATGTTGCATCAAATAAAAGATGAGAACAAGAGAAAAATGCCTGGTGCATTAAAGCCAGGTTTTCCAAAATGTGAAAGATGAGTGCCTATGTGTTTGGTGAAACTATTTAATAGAACTTTTCTAGATAGATTGTTTTTTTGGGAGTGGGAGGATGCTTTAGTGTTTAAAACTTATTTACCTAACTTACCGTCTAAGTTTTATAATAATTGCACATGGCAATGCTGAGACATGAAAAAACAATGTCCGAGATTTAAAAAAAATGTTGATGCCCGTATAACAAAGTTAACAAGAGCGGTCAGAGAACAGCGCAGCTCGACTATTCGATTTTTCAGAGAATAATAAATTATATAGCTAGTATATACATGTACCATCAGAAAACAAGGCTAAAACAATGTGGGGTGGGGTTGGGGGCGCAACATAGCTATGTGTAAGAATTGATCAAAACTACAGAGAAATATGTAAAAAAAATATATAAAAAAAATCAAGTTTTGAGTGGGGTTTGGGGGTGGGGGTGGGGGAGAGGTGGGGTGGGTGGTGGGGGTAGTGGGGGTGGTGAGGGCAATATATATGTGTAAGAAGCTATGTAATAATTCACCAAAACAACACAAAAATATGTAAAAAAATATATATTTAAAAATCGAGTTTTGAGTGGGGATGGGGGAGAGGCAGGGGGTGGGGAGGGCAACATATATGTGTAAGAAGCTTTGTAAGAATTGACCAAAACAACACAGAAATATGGTAAAACAAAATAAAAATATTTCGAGTGGGGGGTGGAGAGGTAGGGAATGGGGTGGAGGGGGCAACATATATGTGTAAGAAGCTATGTGTAAGAATTTACCAAAACAACACAGATATATGTAAAAAAAACAACAATAAACATTAAATAAAAATATTCCATTTCGAGCGTGGGGGTGGGGTGGGGTGGGGGGGGGGGGGGTCAACATTGCTATATGTAAGAATTGACCAAAACAACACAGAAATATGTAAAATAAATAAATAAAAAAAAATGTTTCGAGTGTATGTGTGGGTGAGGGGGGGAAGGGGCAACATATATGTGTAAGAAGCTATGTGTAAGAATTGACCAAAACAACACAGAAATATGTAAAAAACAATAAAAATTAAATTAAAAAAATCCATTTCGAGCGTGGGGTTGGGGTAGGGGAGGGGAGGTGGGGCAACATAGCTATGTGTAAGAATTGACCAAAACAACACAGAAATATGTACAAAAAAAAAAGAAAAAAAAAAGAGTTTCGAGTGTGTGTGTGTGTGTGTGTGGCAGGTGGCAACTTGTGTAAGAATTTACAAAAGCAACACAGAAATATGTAAAAAAAAAAAAAATCTAGTGAGCGTGGGGAGGGTGCAACATATATGTGATAGAGTTTCAAGTGGGGGCGAGGGGGGGAGAGAGGCGGGTGTGGTGGTGGGGGAAGTGTGGTGGTGGGGGGAGTGGGGGGAGGGCAACATATGTGTAAGAATCGACCAAAACAACACAGAAATATGTAAAAAAAATAGTGTGGAGGGGTGGGAGGGCAGGGGGGGGGGGGGGGGGGGGGGGGGGGAGCCCATGCCCCAATATGAGTGAAATATGAATAAGATGCATAATGCTATAAGAAATCCCAAACCAAATTTATAGATATATACATGCTTACATGCTTACATGCAAACCTAGATTTGCCTTTATTGCACATTTTATGGGCCATCACTGTTTGGGTTCCATAGGAGCCCAGAATTTGCAGAAGACAAAATTAATTAGCCAACCCTTTACAACATACTATAAGGAAACCAATTCCAAAATATTTAGTTAAGCTAGGACAAGAAATGCAAGAGATATAGACCTGTAAACACAGCTTACACGCAAAATTTGATGTGAAACAGACACATTTTAAGGGCTACCAGAATTTGGGTTCCATGGGAGCCCAGGTGTTACAGGAACCAAAATTACTTAAGCAGTCCTTAAGATAATGCTATAAGGAAGCTAATGGCCAAATATGAATGTGCTAGGGTAAGAATTGTAAAAGATATAGACTTGTAAACACAGCTTACACGCAAAATATGATGTGAAATGGGACACATTTTATGGGCTATCATAATTTGGGTTCCATGGGAGCCCATGGGTTACAGGAACCAAAACTGCTTATGCAGTCCTTAAGATAATACTATAAGAAAGCCCATGGCCAAATTTTTTTGTGCTAGGATAAGAAATGTAAGAGATATAGGCTTGTAAACACAGCTTACACGCAAACCTGAATGTGGGACGCTGACGCCGACGCCAACGCCGACCCCGGGGTGATGACATAAGCTCTCTTATTATTCGAATAGTCGAGCTAAAAAGGCTATATATGGACAAAGTAGGACATAGTGACCTAGTTTTCAGGGTAAGGTCAGTGCTTGATGAGAGGAAGGTGCTGTTAAAATGTGATGAAGATCGGACATGGTAATCATGAGATATAACAAAAACTTTATTTCCACCCCCGTCCCCCACCCCGGCCGAAACTTAAACAAAAAGGTTAAGTAAAGCATATTTTGGAGAAAGAAGGTCACAGTGACCTAGTTTTGAGGGTAAGGTCAGTGCTTGATGAGAGGAAGGTGCTGTTAATATTTGATGAAGATCGGACATGGTAATGTTGAGATATAACAAAAAGTTTATTTCCGCCCCGCCCCCGCTGAAACTTAAATAAAAAGGTTAACGTAACCCATATTTTGGAGAAAGTAGGTCACAGTGACCTAGTTTTCAGGGGAGGTCAGTGCTTGCTGACAGGAAGATGCTGTTAAAATTTGATGAAGATCGGACATAATAATGCTGAGATATAACAAAAACTTTATTTCCAACCCCGCCATGGGACACATGGCAATCTTGAAGTGTTTCTGAAGTAGCGAAATCCGCGCCTCGATTTATTTATCCAGTATCATTTT